>JAKXYG010000517.1:0-42046 GCA_025895645.1 Cardicola forsteri | reverse complement strand
CCCCCCCCCCCGAAACAACAAAATTTATATTCGATTTTAAATCAAAATTATTTTATTGCTTTTTGAAACGGAAAAATTAATTTGAAAAACAATTTCAATTTCACTTGTTTTATAATTGCGTTTCGACAATTTTGAGTCTTTTGAAGATAAATAATTACTTGAATTTAAAATATCTATCTAGTTTTTTCAATCATGATTATTGTTATTAATACATATTTTATTATGTTGAATGCTTTACGGGAAATATTTTTTTAGAAGTGGACATTTTAACGAAGCCGAATATAACAACTCACATTTGGTGTCCTTGGTGGGAATCGAACTCATGTCTACTCGGGTTCAACTCGAGTGTTGTACCGTTAGACTACTCCTGATGGTTTAAATGTTATAATTGGGGCATTGTATTTGTTATTAATTTTGATTATTTTAAATATCTGCATTCTACAAACCCTTTTGAGCATCCATGATTGTTTATTGTCAAACCGTTCTTGTTGGTCTTTTGGATAGTGAACGTAAAATTTAACCAAACACTTCTGTGTCTAATTGGAATAATATTATGCTGTGAACAAGAGTCCGTTCTTTTCGTGAACGGTATATAAACCGATAGATTTCAATGGTTTGATAAGCGTAACAAACGCAAAAGAATAACGAAGTTTCTTGGCGGGTAGACGGCATTTTTGTGACGGCGTCACTGTTCGCAAAGATTGACAAATTTTCCTGATTTTTATTAGGATTATCCTCCTTAGTCCAACGGTTGTATACATACCTTAAGATACCTTTCAAGTATCCTGGTTGTATGCTTGCACTTGCCCGTTAAATCAGAAGCCCAATTATACCGCTGTGCACTCGGTCCCTGCTCTTATTAGTCTATATGCCTATGGACACCTAGTACAGGATACACCACGTTGAAGAGAAACAATCAGGAGATCACCATTATTGGTAACTGAGACTTTATAAGCATTATTTAAATCCTTACTATCGTTAGCATCCTTCTCGTGATTTTATCTGTAGAAATCTTTGAAAGCACTGAAGATACAAAACACAAACGCGTTGTTGTCTGTTTGCTTTTACATTTCACGTGGATATGCTATTGTAGCAATAAAAATTATTAGTATAGGCATGGACGATTATAATCAGTTTATAAAATGATTATCGTCTTTCTAATCCTGACTTTAAATTTCGTTTTTTCTGTCTCTGTTAATGTTTCTTTCTGGGTATGTGATAGAACACAAATGTGATTTTAACATCCATTTTTTATTTATAGCGTTTTTATTAATTATACACATTATGGAACAAAGGAGGAGGGTTTAAACACAACTTCATCCCTGTAAACAACAGAAACAATAAGAGGACATTATTACGGCAAAGAAGTTGAATAAAAAGAAGCTCAATCTTCGATTAAACGAAGAATCATTTAACCCTTGAAGTACTAGGAAGCACGGTTTTTTTATTGATAATGGCACAAGAAAGGTTGGGATAGACCGCATAAAACGTGGCTAACAACCATTCAGGAAGATCCAATTGAAATGAATGTCTCACGGAATGAAATAAACATTTTGGCAAAATATTCGAACATTTTGTGGATTCATATTGCGAGATATTGCTGTTGTGGTCATCTTTTTTATTATGTCAGGTACACCCATACAGCTGTACACTTGGTCTCTGCTGTGTTATTCTAAGTACTTAGGTACACATTATCTAATGCGTCATTATTAGAAATTAAAAAGTTATAAGGATTACTCGAATTATTAGGATTATGTGCATTAAGTGCCTTTATAAACGTAAAAATTACTACAATTAAAATTTTGTCAAATGGTTTTTTTCTCAAGACCTCGTTAAAAAAGCATCCTTTTTTAGTGTATGAAACGAGAAAGCCGTTTTCTTAATTTTCGACAAAACCAATGTACCGTTTTTCATACAACTCTTGTTTATATTCTTCATTTATAAACATTCTAATTAATTGAATGTGTCAATTACATTACAGTTTTTTCTCCAATGTTATTTTTAGTCTAAATAATAAATGAAGACTTGTTCTAAATGTAGGCACGACAGCTTTCCCCCAAAATTGACATTTATGGAAATTATTCAATGCTGTTTGCAAAATGGTCACACAATTGTACATATATGTTAAAATAATTCATACATATATGTATTTCCCCTCAACTTTGATGGACAAGTCTGGTAATTTATATTTGTGTTTTTGATTGGTCCATTTTGTTTGACGTTTATTGGATGCTCGATTTAAGGTTCTGATTGGTTTGTTGTGATTATCGCTGAAGTGGTTAATATTGACATACATGTGAATTCAACGTGTACTGGTCTACGATTATCCAACTGTGTTTTTAATGTTTCCATGTAAATATTGAAAAAAATGCTGTCAATCATTAATTAAGTAGTATAAATAAAAAAGGAAATATAAACAACGAAATAATAAAAATTAAAAGCCAAGTCATTTTAAATGATTCATTTGAAAGTTAGGGACATTATATATATATATATATATATATATATATATATATATATATATATATATATATATATATATATATATATATATATATATATATATATATGACGATAAAGCTTTTGATATAATATATATATATATATATATATATGTAGATAAGTAGCAATTGACGATAAAGCTTTTGAGATAATAAAACTTTGTTTAAGATACAGTTGATATATCCCTATTATTATTATTATTATTATTATTATACGTCATTGTTTCATTGTTTTTAATACAAGCAAACTTACTGTAAATGCCAATCTCATGAGTGCTATCTTCTAAATGTATGATGCTGGAATGTGTGTTACATTTTGGTAACAAAATAGACTAATAAAAAACGTTTGTGATTTGAGTTTTAAGTAAATTAAAAAGTACATGTTGTAATAAATATTTGGCACAATCACTCATGTATTTTTATAAATAACAAAAAGTGTATTTATTAATTTTATGTCTACTTGGAAAGCATCGTTCTTTAAAGGAAGTTGCGTTGTTTCAATAGTATATTAGTAGTTTTTAATTTGAGCGTTTACAAAATAAAACTTGACTACCAACTACATATCCATTTTCATTATACAGCTATAATTATATTAGTAGTAAAAGAATTTACGTTAAACTTGAATTAGTTTATAATTAAAGGTTAAATAAAGTCAACATATTATAGCATTGTAAACAATAAACCACATTTATTTTGTAGCTATTTAAGAATTTCTTGTATAATACATTACAAAATACTAAGCAATTGATCACGTGACTCAGTTGCTTTAGCATGTTCTTGATTGGATTGTTAGTATAAACAGTTTTATGTAATCTCAATTTTATCATACAATAGGTTGAGATAGATAATTTATCAATTTGAATGCGTTTGCGATTGTTCCGTTTTATTATGCTTGCAAACATGGCATATGAGGTGAGAACCCGGTGGGAAAAAAATAACTTATTCAATTTCAATTTGCGTTATGCTTAAATGTATTAAAACGTTTTTACATCTAACACAGGCTTTTAACTCAATTACAACTCTCACTTTGGTGAGTTGCATTTTACGTTGATTTTTTATTATTGTTGCTACTGTTTACGTTTTTGCGGAAAACATTTTTCAGCAAATAGACATTTTGTAGAAACAAACGTGGGCTTACATTTTGTGCAGTAGTGAGATTCCAGTCAAATGCTATACCGCTTTGTGACACCAATTGTATACCTTATACTAAACTAATACCGTGTTTATATTTTAGGAGCAGGATGAAACAGCTCATCCTTATTTGAAATCATTAGCAGTGCATGTCTTTCAAGTTTTACACACACACATGAACTCGAATCCACGCCCTATCTGGTGTCAGGCTATCGCCTTAAACCACTGAGCTACGGGTGAATGATCTCAACTTTACAAATGTATTATTTATTTGCCCAGTGTCCTCAGATGCTGTTAAGTTACTACCGGTTTAGCAAGTGAGAAAACCATTTTACTAGGATTTTACCATGTTTGTCAATATATAAATAGTTTTTTTGACCGTTTAAAGTTAGGGTTGATATACAAATTATTAATCCTTCATTCGATACCGAAGAAAGTTTGGAAAATAATCAAAAAGTTATTACTATAAAATATATCTCTAGTGTTTTTTTGTAATTATGAAAAAATAGATCAAAGTTTCTGTAATTGAAGCGTTTGCTCTGTCCCTTACCAAATTTTTTGTCAATTATATTTTATAATTAAAAAAAGAAACTGGAGTTTTTAATTTTTTTAAGTTACACAATAATTTCTGTAACAAGCACATTTTTTTACAAAAATTTAGACTATTTTAAAAAAAATAATACGATTTTAAATTGTTTCAACTAATTTATAAAAGTCTAAATTTTATAAAAAAAATATAGATTTTTAACTTAATTATAAATACAAATCAATATATTTATGGTAATCTGCGTAATACTTTGATTGAATTACTATCCACCAAATGTCAGTAAACAAATATGATAAAAATATATTTAATATATTAAAACAAATAATAAAAAAATAATTTATTTACAAAATCAATTATTAATTAATATTTTCATGCAATTTAACTTTCTTTAAATTTTATTTATTTTATTTTTACCATAATTTTCGATTTTGTGTTTAAATGCAGTGTTCAAAAATACTTTTAAAAAGTTATTTCAAATACAGTACACAATAATCTATTATTTCTTTTGTAAATAATATATAATTTCAATTTTATAATTGTGTTTATATTTAAGTTATTAAAGTATGATTTCCCAACAATTTTCAAAAGTTTTAAATAATTTTTTATTATGTGTAAAACAAAGTGAATTTAGTATTCTTTATTATCATTTCTACACTTAATACTTTTATGAAACAATTCCAAAAAATATTAACTTGATATAAAAAATATTATTTAATATTAAATATTCTTTAAGAATATTGTAAATTGCATTTGGTAATTAAATTCTTATAAATTTTGTTTTTAAAGGATATTTTTTCACTCTATCGTTTCCATATATATCATTTCTATATATACATCTAGGCTAATAATAGCAAGGTCCAAGTGCACAGCAGTATAATTAGGCTTCCGCTGCGGCGGGTGAGTAACTTAAAGTTTACGTATACCATTGGGCTAAATGACATAACCCTGACAAAGAATTAAGCGGCTTCGTCAATCTTTGAGAACAGTGGCATCGTCACTAGGATGCCCTCTACCAGCTAAGAAACTTTGTTATTCTTCTACGTTTAGTTACGCATATCAAGCCATCGAAATTGATCGTATATATATAGAAATGAATGAAGAGGTGACACCACATGATTACTAACCAGAATGAATGAAATCATTCAGTTTTTTTAGTACATTTTGGAGTGCTCACAAAACCGGATAAACCATGTCCAAACCTTCAAGATATAAACAGGAATTAGAAATGAAACCGCTAGCGATTTATTCAAGTTTGAAAAAGAAAAGTGGATACCATTATTACTTGAAATAAATGTCAAAATTTTAAAAAGAATTTAGTTTAATAAAAAAATTTAATTAATTTTTAAAAAAACCAGCAAGCATCTGTTCAAAGTGCAACAAAATACATCTTTCCCAAAATTCAACACAAGATGAAAGGAAATGTAATAATGGACATACTTTTTTAAAGTGCAAACTAAATTGTGTTCAATACATGATTAAGTGTTTTGGATTGAATTTTGTCCATAAATTAATTGATGTTTTATGATCAAAATCATAAAACAAAAAAGAATTAAACTACTTTGACCAGTTAAAGTAAATTTGACACTAAACAAAGAGGAAGGCCAGGATGGCCTATCGGTACAGCGTTCGATTCGGACCTCGGTGGGCATGGGGGTTTAAATCGCACCACCGGCCCACTAAAATGTTGGCCCACTTTTGGCTTAGTTAAAATGTCCACTGCTGAAACTTGAGTTTTCCGTAAAACATTCAAAGTAATATACATAAAATAAGATAATTATTGCAAAACTAACACTTCTATTTGTACTATTTATAGGTGCGAAGTAAATAATGTATGAAGAGGCATGTCAGTAATAAGGAATTCCTGGAAAATAACATGACATCAATGTTGAATACAAATTTTCCTAAACCATTAAATTCTACCGTAGATAAATGCCAAATCTGGTTGGGAAAAGAAAAGAACTTGAGCATAGAGTTGACAACTGGACTTTTTGTAATAATCAATATTGGTAAAAAAAACAAGATTATACTATTCCATTAAATTACGGATAATAAGTAGAAGCATGATTGCGATAACAGGATATAGGTGACAATTTAATCAATCGTTGGTGCCCAAAACATAAAAAAATAATTAATTTTGACTATTTTGAATGTTTTACGCGAAACGCATCTTCCTGCCGTGGACATTTTAGCGAAGAAGGTGGGTGGAATTCGCACCCATGTCCAAATCGAGCGCTGTATTGCCAGGCCACTCCAGCAATAATGCAATGTGCAATTAGATGGAAAAATTTTGTTGCTTGTAGGATTTTGAAATAGAATAAAAACGTGTTTAAATTGTTAATAAAAACAAAATAGGTAGATAGTTCATTGACTTAAATTTGTTTAAAATACCTTTTTTATGTGCTTTTCAAAATTTAATAGCTGTTTTAAAAAAGCGACAAGATATTTATATTTATAAATTAAAACTGTTCATATTAATAAAAGTTATTTATTAAAAAATAGTGTTTTAGAGATTTATTTTAATTTTATGTTTGCTACTTTAAACGGTTGACGAGAAACGCATCTTTCAACAGCGGACATTTTAGCGAAGCCAAATGTGGGCCCGCATTGTAGTAGGCCGGTGGTGGGATCCGAACCCCGATGCCCACCGAGGTCCGAATTCGAGCGCTTTACTGCTGAGCCACCACGGCACAAATTTATTTAATAAATTTACTGTAAAAGCAAATAAACGGATTAATGTATAAAAATTGTCACGCTTTAGCATACTGAAAAATTTTTTAATAACATTGATATTTGGGCTGTTAGGCGGTAATTGAGTGAACGATAGCTTTTTCGATTTTAGTCCATCTACTGTCTAAATGTAAATATAAAACAAATAAAGTAAACCTAGGTAAATATCACGTTATTTTTTTGAACGTATGACGTGGAGCATTGTTCTGAAAATCAGTAGTAACCCCCGTGTTAGTGTGCTGCATAATGCTCATAATAAAAAACATTCTTCATAACTGAAACAAATTTTTCACTATTTAAAGTACCAGATATAATTCTCTATTTGATAGGTTGATTATACTTAATACCGAACCAACACATTACTTGTCAAGGGTGGGCTTTCATTCTAACAACCGGCAGTGAATGTTTTTGAAAACTTGACCCACACAACACTTTGTTTTTGTAGCCATATGGTTCGTCCCGAATCATTGTTTTATCGGTAAAGTATACGGAACGTTCACTCTACTGTTTACAAAAGATGAATCTGTCATCCTTTTGATTTTTGGTAATAAATGGCTTAACCTTTGGTGTTTGAAGCGTTAAACTAGATTCAATTACTCTGTTTCTTATTGTGGAATAAGTAAAATTGTTTAAACTATTTCTCTTGGTTTCTAAAATAGGTTTATTATAATTTTTAGTTGTATAGCAATTTTTTGATCATACGTATTGCTTGTTACACGTTTTCTTCCAACTTTATCAGAACTTCGTAGATTTTGAGTATTAACGATCCGATAAATTCGGTAATTCTTTTGGTGAAAATCCTTTATTTTTTAATTCTTTGATAACCCGATATTTATTTTCGGTAAAATGGAAAAAAATTTATTACTACTGTCCATTTCACATACAATGCAATCAGAAAGCGAAATGAGCATATGAACAAAATCTCAAGGTTAAACGTAGATAATAAATTATGCAATTTGTTTTAAAATTTTTAATTAAAATCTTTTAATTAAATGCATACTTTGATAATTACTATGACATTACAATTAGGGCAGATTTGAATGTGTGTTTAACATCAATTTTAAGGATTAGTAATTGTTCATTTTTAATTAAATCAAACACACAAAATAATAATTGGTTAATTATTATAAAAAATATTGTAACTTCAACTAATTATCTACGTTTATATAGAAGTAGCTTTTAAAATATACTATTTTGGCCAACTCAGCCTTTTTAAATAAATATTCCTAAGTATATATAAAGGAACTATTAAGTACTTGACATTATTTTTAATTCTCAATATTTATTTTTACGAAAAGTCAATTGGACATAACAAATTAATTTAGATTTAATACTCTTATAATTTTTTGCGTTAATTTTTAAAATGGCTGTATTAGACAACATGGAATAAGTAAAAGCAGCATAATAACAATGGTGGAATTTGCCAAAATCCGAATAGAATTTTAATCTTCGATTAGCACAATCTTTAAAGCCAAAAATGTACAACTGGAGCAAAAGTGTTTTGAAATAAATAATAAAACACAAAAATGCGAAATAATCATTTTGTTTTAATGTAAAAAAGTGTACAATAATGAAAACAATTAGTCTGTTGTTTAAAAGATAAATTTAAAAAAAAATCAATAAAAGCAATTTAACTGCCGGGGCAGTCGAGCGGTACGACGCTTGACTTAGACCTGGTGGATATCGGGATTCGAATTCCATCACCGGCACTAAATACTGACCGGTTTTGCTAAAATGTCCACTGCTAAAAGATGCCTTTTCCGTGCAAAAATTCAAAGTAATAAAAATGAATAAATAATAACGATTGAACAACATTGAAATCATTCAATGTATAACAATTATTAACAACGTGTTTAACAATGTTTATTAAATTTGTTTTAATTATACATTCTCTTGACAATTTTAAACCCAAAAATTCATGTAGAATGACTACTGACTAATATAAAAAAAATTGGAACAAAAAATTTGAATACGAAAAACAAAATAAAATAATTCTCAGCAATCAAAATATTTTTGGTTTGACAGTTTTCAATGTTCAAAAAATGTCACCTAAAAACTTACTTGTACACACACACACACACACCTGCATACACACACAACGTTACAGGATTTAATAAACGAAATGTTCTTTTTTTATCATCCAACATCAATTTAATGCACTTTTTTGCAATTTTTTCGCTTTACAATAAGGTTGGTTCGTCCAAGTGTTGTTTGTCATTTGATTCCATGTGTGACCTTCACATCAATTATGCTTTTCTAAATGATTATTAGGTCAGATTGGTGTGGCAAATCGATTCAATTTTCCTTCTTTGTAATGATGTCGTGGAGTAGACAAAAGTTGGATTAAAATATCATTAAAATGCTTCTAAAAAATTTATATTTCTTAAAAGTATCTACTATACATTTTACAATTCAATATTATTATTACAATTACCATTACTATTATTATTTTTATTAATATTAATATTATTATTACTATTACAATTAATATTATTATTAGTTTCATTATTATTCTTATTAATATCATTATTATTATCATCACTTTTATTACTATTATAAATACAATTTTTATTATTATTATTCCTATTACTATTATTGTTATAATACTTATTATTAATGTTATTATTTTTACTATTATTATTACTAGTATTATTATTACTATTGATATTATTAATATTATTGTCATTATTATTATTAATATTACTATTACTTTTTTATTCTTTTTATTATTATTGTTATTCTCATTACTATGATTACTATTATTTATTATTATTATTATTAGTAGTAGTAGTAGTACAGTTATTATTATAGTTTTAATTCTTCTTCTTGTTTTTATTATGATTATGATTATGATTACTATTTCTATTGTTATTAGTATTATATTATCATTATTATTATTTTTACTTTAATATTATCGTTGTTGTTATTGTTATTGCTATTATCACTATTATTATCTATTGCTATTGCTCTTATTATTCTTATTGTTATTATTATTACGTGGTTTCTTTATTTGACATTTTGGCCGATCCGTACTCAACTTATACCCACTAGATCATCCAATCATTCCATCATGTATTAGAATTTTTGGTCTATCATTTAAGTGCTAGATTCCGAGACTCAAATCTGATTGGGCATATGTATGAGTCGCATCACCGGCATTAAGTGTATGAGCTTGTTTAACCTTATTAAAAATCTTTTGTTTTCAGGCAATATTAGAATTGTTCAGAATCACTATATAATATAAGTGCTAAATTGGGCTCTGTCAAAATTAACACACTGAAATTGATTGACTTTTCTCACGTCACTTAAGCATATTAGGCACATCAACGTTTTACTAAAATAACCCTTAGACATCACTTTAGCAATAATAATAATTAAAACAATAAAAATATTTTTTACAAATAGCATTACCAAATTCTCGCTCAGACAAAAGACACATTTTAAACAAAAATAATAGAAGACGTAAACTGTGAGTTGAATTCATTTCGTATATTTTCTTCAGTCACAAACATATAAAGAATCAGTATATATATAATTATATGATGTAATTAATTTAACATTTATAACTATACATACATACACAGATGCAACATGCATATGTTAATTCCACGCTAAATTTAATGAAGTTACACATTTCGACAAGATAAAAATACTACTACATTATTTGCTTAAAAATAAATTATATCATAAAATATGTACATATATAGATAATGGACATCACCAATTTTACAAATTTAATAGTTCAAAGAGTAACTATGGTTTTTTATAACTTCTTTTAATCACTTTGGATAGGAATCAACCAAATTATTGACATAATCTTATTGAATTTGATTTTTTAATACATAATTAATTTTTTATTTAAGCGTACTTTGATTTTCTATCCGATTCACCTCTCATTTAAGATAACTACAAAGATTTTGATTTACATTGAGGTCCAGGCTGTATAGAGGTAACAGAATGTAGTTCAAATCTTTGCTATTTAAAGAATCTTTAGTCTGAACAGGAAAAAATGCGTTAAATTTTAAATTGTGATAAAAAGCACATTACCTCTTTCGACGTGTGCACTGGAGCATTATCTTTAACAAACACTAAATTCCCTGAAGCATTTTGTCGTAGTTCAGTCCTGAGAAATTCCTTGAAAATCGTTATAAATTTTGACCTGTTTAAGTAGCTACTTAATTAACTCTATTTTGGCAGTTATTCGAACTTAATTCCAAAATATCCATAAAGACATAATGGATGCGCAACCTTTTTAACAATGCAATTGTAGTCTTGAGGAAACTCGGGACCATAAATAACAGTGTATTACACTGTTCATAGTTTGTACTTTAAATCACACTCGTCACTTAAAAAAATCGATTTCTAGAAACAAACTGAACCGTTTTCATACATTTTTACAAATTTCACATACCTTTTCTATGTTGTGCTGTTAACTGAACTTTTTTTCAACGTTTTCCTTAACTGCAAATTGGCTGATTTTATTCGATTGTGGAAAAGTGAATATGAAAAATTAGCTAATTTTTTAAAATTTGTTTATTTGGTTTCATGCTGTTTTTTTTTCAATTTGGTGATTATAAACAAATCATTTCGTTTACTAGTTGATGGTGCAGATCGTGTTCCTGTTGTTCTTGGACGTGTATAATTTTTTGAAATTCTCTATACAATCATTGTACTTACTTTAAATAAATCTGTAATTTGTTTAAACCAAAATTATAACTTATTTTTTCGTAAACTTAGGCACTACCTAGATTTCAGACCAAAGCCTTTCTTAAACAATGAGCTACAATTTGTTAAAACAGACATCATAACAAAATGTTTTCCGTAAAATATTTAATTAATAAAATTAATTAATAGTTTTAAAAAAACGGTTTTAACCTGGATCTACAATTCATTGTGTACATTTGACCAACGTACTAAATTTGTAATGTAATCATAATAATTTACACTTACTGAAAGATGATCCTGATTATTTGAGTAATGCTTATAAAGTAGCAGTTTCCAATGATGGCGATATTCCTGACTGTTCATCCTCCACGTGGTGCATCTTGGACTGGGTACCAACAGGCATCTAAACTAATAACAGCAGTGACCGTGTGCACAGCGGTATAACTGGGAATTCACTAGATCCCCGTATAGTGATACTTAAACAAAATCCCAAGTTAACCATTTCCCATATGTAACCGATTAGGCTTGTGGATCCGTCAACCGTAAAAAAGATCGCTTTGTCAGATTTTGTGAACATTGGTGTCGTCATAAAAAGTGATCTTCTAGCCAAGAAGCCTCATTTATTCCTTCATGTTCATTTTGCATCTGACACCTTTTTCGTGTAGGCATTTTAGAAGCTATTCGAATTTGGAATTAACAAAGAGGCAGTTTTTGTTAATTACATTTAAAAAAATCGAAAATAATACTGTGATTTAAATGTATAATTTTAACAGTATTTTACGTTAACGTTTTTTCATTTCAGTTAATATATTGATTTGTACTTTTATTAATTAAATTATCTTTCGTTATTTTTGAGTATTTTTGGTAAGAACAAACGGACATAATTTTTACAACTAAAAACAAAATTATATTTTCGTCACAGGATTTAAAAACCAATCAATATAGCCTTAATTTCAAATGTTTTCATTTGAACGTTTAATAATATTGAATCCTAAACGAATTTTTTGGTTAATTACAAATCCTTTTAATCTATATGATGTGGTTAAATAGATTTGGGTACACTAATGTACACAGGTTAAAAATTTGACAGTGGTGATTGAACTGCCTAGTAACAAGTTATTGGAATCGCGTCAATGAACTGCTACGCCGTTGCTGTTTACCAAAATGGCAAATTCTTGTTTTTCCTATAGCAGCATATCATTTTATCAAAGACAAGGCTGTTGATCTTGTATCCTAACCATTGTCCTATTCCAGTTAGATTACCAAAAATTAAGCATATTAACATTATGACGTCAGTAGAATTTTGTATTAACCCAAATATTATATTAGTTGCTTAAAGCAAATGTATTATTTTTAGAATGAACTTTATCAGTTTGTTTATGCCTAGACAAAAGTACTTTGTTATTGGAAATGGAAAACTGTTTTTCAATTTTGACACATGTCAATAGAATTTTGGAAATGTTGTTGGTTTAAAAATTGACAAATATCAATTCGCCAAAAGCAGCACACACACCATTATCTATCATCCACCATTCAAACATGAACAGACATAAACCAACGTAATTAATTTTTTATTTTAATGATGCAGTAGAATACATAATGTATATATATATACATATGGCTTTGGTAGCAAAAGTTTAATCAACCAATTAGCAACGTGTATTTCTAAAACTTAGTAATAAAAATCAATAATTTTGCATTTAGACATACAGACAGCTATATGTGTTGATTGACAGGTAGATAGATATATACGTATGTATATTGATGGTTAGATAGATATTATTAGATTCTAAAACTTAGTAATAAAAATCAATAATTTTGCATTTAGACATACAGACAGCTATATGTGTTGATTGACAGGTAAATAGATATATACGTATGTATATTGATGGTTAGATAGATATTATTAGATTGACAAACATATATATATATAATGTGTAGTGCATATACGAGAAGTGGCAGTAAATATAATAAATTACTTTTTTTAATTATTATTACTTGCTGAGTCACTGACACAGGTTGGTGGATTTACATCTGTATCAGAGACACAAACATATATAGAAACATTCATACAACATATAAATAAGCAATACCCCTCATTTAAAACTGACACATTATGTACCTTTCCAACTGATAGATTATTATACAACACAGTGTACAAATTGCTAATTCAAAAGTCACACGTATACACGGAAACCCCTTACTGTTAAATAAATCAAATGAACGAGTGGTGTTTAAGCACTTAATATCGTCATTAATTGCTGCACCAGATAGACATTTTCACACATTTTTTAAAATTCAACATATATATATATATACATATATAAACCACAAATAATTGTACCTAGTCAAAAAAACTTTTTTCAACACATTACTTACTACTGAACTTGTAAAAAACGACTTTTAAACACGTGAGGAAGAAAAAAGAAGTTTTTTTTAATTTGAAAATACAGAATCAGAATTTTTAAATCTTGCTGTTCCAAAGTGAGTTATTTTTAATATATTTTATTTAAATAAAAGATATACACAAAAAAATAATTATGCATAAGTGCTTTTACAAAGTAATTTTGACAGTTCCAATTTGTACATTGGAGCATTTTTTTAAAACATTTTGCCCACTTGTTTCTTCAATACATATTTGACTTTTAGTTTAATTTGTCAGCTTTCTTTCCAACACGTTCTTAGTATTATTAAATATTTATTTAATTATAATACATAATACAATCAAACACTATTTTTAAAACATAGAAATTTATAATATATTTGAGACTTACAATTATACTAACAAGTTAACATAATTTTATTAAAATTTAAATGTAACAATAAACTTTTATTTTTAACATGTGTAAAGTTGTAGAAATTTAAGCTACAAATTTTTTGTATATTATTTACGTAACTTACCTATTTTGATCATCAGCATTATCGGGTTATTATCCCTCAGCGTAGTCTAAATTCCAAAAACATCTGCATAAAAACACCAATTTTTGATACAACTGGTTTAGCAAAAAATGTTATACAAAGTAGTAGTAATTTATTGTGGTTGGTAACATTTATACGGCATATAAAACTATCGACTTCGATGACGTAATAAGCGTAACAACGCAGAAGAATAACGAAGTTTCTTGGATAATAAACGGAATCCTTGTAACGGCACCACTGTTCACCGAGATTGACAAAGCCAATAAGCTTGTTTTAATAATAATAAATATTTTGTTACATGTTCCAAGGTGACAAAAATCAGTCAGGTTTGTATTTGGCTAAACATTACTTCGAATCTAATCACCTGTCTACCAAATATTCACTTGCTGAATAAACGTTTATTGTAATAAATATTATTTTGTTTATTTATCTTTTGCTACTTTGAGTGTTTACATGGAAAAGGCATCTTTCAGCAGTGGACATTTTAGAGAAACCTAACGTGGGTTCTCATTTAGTGCCGTTGATGGGATTCAAATCCAAATCGAGCGCTATACCGCTGGATTACTTCGGTATAAATCAATATATAATAAATAGATAAATTATGTAACTAATATATTGTTTTCAACTTAATTCAATATTTTATTGAAAAAAATATTTTTTATCAATGGGTTTTTAAAGGATTATTTTTATTTTAGCATTGTCACATTTACTTGGCTTTTAAGTCAACCAGGAGGACTGTACAGCTGTTTCATTCTTATTTGGAATCAGCAGCAGCGCATACTTTTCAAGTTTGGACTTAAAAACCATGTGAATTTATTATTCAAGTGAATCTGACAATACTAACATATTATTTTGTCAAATACACATTGAAATGATGGTCACTGGTTAAGGCACTTGTTACATTTTAAGATTAATTTTATTAATTGTAGTAAGGTATTCATAGTTAATATGCTATCCTGGTATTTAATATAATTGACAGATTTATAATGTCACACAATGCGTGTATTTATTGATAAACTTTTTTAATTTATTTATTCATTTTAGTTGCTGACGTCATTACCATTTAATTATTTTCCACATTTATGTGGCATATAAAACGATCGAATTCGATGAGTTGATGAGGGTAATAAATGTAAAAGAATAACAAACTTTCTTGACTGTTAGACGGCATCCTTGTGATGGCGTCACTCATTGTCTTATTTTTTGTCAGGGTTATCTCCCTTAGCCGAACGGTTACATATGGTATACCTTTCAATTATTCAAGATGTATGCTTGCACTTACTCGCTAAAGCAGGAATCCGATTATACCGCTGTGTACTCGGTCCCTGCTGGTATTAGTCTAGATGCCTAGGGGCACCTAGTCCAGGATGCACCACGTGGAGGACGAACAGTTAGAAATAACACCATTATTGGAAATGGAGACTTTATGAGCATTACTCAAATCCTCAGGATTATTAACATCACTTTTAATGGTTAATTTTAAAAAATTAAAATTTCACAAACAATATTTTGTTAAATTTCTGATTTGTTAGTAAAATTAGAAATGTTTAAGCCATCCATATGTACAAAATCTGATATTTTGGGTTTAATTATGCTAATTTGAATATGCACTTCAAAAACTTTACTTAGAAATTTTCAATTTTTTATTGTAAAAATACATAACCCTCATATAATTTTCAATTTGAGGAAGTAACCTGTTTGAAATAATCTTCATTTTTACACGTTTGTTTTGAAATAAACATGAAAAATTAAAAAATAACATTAAATGATGAAAAATAGTCAATGTTTCAATTTAAAACGCTTTAAGACATATTTGTTTTAAAATACAAAATATATTTGAAAGTTAACACCTATTTAATCGTATTAATGAATTGCAATTTATACATTTTTTACAATGCTTAATTTGTGTGCTTAATTTTTTTTCAAAATGTTATTTAACAGATAAAATTTATATCTATTAAACACCATATTAATCAAAACCACGTCATAATTATGTTTAGAAAAATTAATTAATTTTTTTAAATTATAGGTACATTTTTTAATGTATTTCATATTTAAAGTTATACTATTTATATGTCAATAATTTTATTTAACTTTTGACCGTAAACTAGTTCACAATTTAAATAACAAAAATATGAGAATTTGATTATATTTTATTTATAACATAGTATTGTACAATTAAATCTAAGTTGATATTATAAATTAGGTTAATGCTTAAAGCGTATTGTTAAATGAAGTTTAACTTTTTAACAATACTATTGCTATTATTTTTTATATTGATGGTGAAAATGCATTTTACACAGAATGTATCTCTAGTGAGATATTAAGCTTAATAATAATAATAATAATAATAATAATAATAATAATAATAATAATAATAATAATAATAATAATAATAATAATAATAATAATAATAATAATAATAATAATGGTAATAATATTAATAATAATAATAATAATAATAATAATAATAATAATAATGGTAATAATATTAATAATAATAATAGTAATAGTAACAATAATAATAATCAATAATAATAATAATAATAATAATACATTGGGACAATTTTATTATAAATAGTATAAAAAAGTATAAAAACGACAATTTGTAAAACCTTTAATCGTAGAGGTGATTATAACTCAAATGACAAATGTTATTGTTGTTGTTGTTGTTGTTGTAGTTATAGTGTAGTATCAAATCAGACTTATCGAGGATAACTGCATTAAGTATTCAACAATTAGCTTGCTGGAAACGATTTGAGCCACAAATGACACATGTCACAGAATTGCAAAGTGCAAATTCCATTGTGTCTATTCCACAACTGACATTATTTATTTTCAATTATTTTAAAATAATGATAACATTGAAATAAACAACATTACTGTTATTATTATTGTGTCATAAATATATGTATGTATTTGTACTATATTTATAATTTGTCGTAAAATAATAGTTTTTATTTGAATTTGAAATTTATTTGGGGTGCACTATTTTTATAAATTACTAGCAAATAAATGTGCTGAAATGGATTAATATAGCAAATATTTAATTAAGTACGTTTGAATTTATCGAATTGTTTACAGCTAATAGGGATCACTGGAGGGGTTTAATTCAGGATGTAATTAACATCTAAATTCATTATACCTTACAAGTGTCGTTCATTAAGTGCACATTGCAAAAGTTTGTGTTTTTTGCAGACTTTTGGTAATTTGGACTACCCTGGATGATTATGGCCGATGGGGGATGTTTATCCCCAATAATAATGATGATGATGATGATGCTTAAACGGAATGTACAACCGATGGATAATTTAGTTTTTATTTGTGACTAATAATGATAATTTTTTTATAGTTATTCCAGTATTTTAAACAATCACTTCCAATGGCCTTATATAAGTACCCCTGTTTGCAAAAATTGGCATAAGTATACGTATACTGCAAAAAGCGGTTTAACTACCTGACAGTATTTCTGCATCCGTTTGACAAAACCGACGTTTAGTTACAGTACTGTGTTAGTCTAAGTGTTTGTGTGCACTTGTACCTTGTGTAGGTAACAGTTATGAATATTACCATTATAAGAAATTGGGATTTTTATAAGTATTACCCAAATCATCATGATTATTAGTATTATAAATATATACTATTTAAATGTATAATATCTTAGACTAGAGATGATGAACTAAGTAGAACACTGAAATTAAAACTGGGTGGATCCTAAATGTGTACTCTTTCAAAAACATTTCTAGTACAACATTGAAGCTGCAAAAACCAACATTAGGAACAAATAATTAAAATTTCTGTGGGTTGTTTTACAGCAAAATATTTTTGTTTATATTGTATTATTGCTGTTTTTACTCATTACTATTTCTTACTTTGTCCAACACAACCTTGAAACTGAGTAGTATTAGTACAACTTAAAAAATTTTGTTGTTCATTCAAACAAAAATAATCAATAATTATGAATGTTAATTTGCAGTAATTTCTAGCTGCAAATTGTAATAATAAATTAGGCCAATTTTTCTATGAATTAAATTTGATAAATATTTATTTATTCAAACTGAAAATGTACCCACTTCTTACACAGAGTTTATCAATAATGTTAATAATTATTTTACATAAAATCGCAACACAAGTCACATTTCTTAAACTCACGTGATCAGTGGCAATTGGATTGATTGTACATTGCCTGAAAACATATAAAAATTGACAACAATATTTTTTATACAACTAGTGAAAAATTAAGTTTGAATATTGTACTAAGTTGCATTTTTAGAAAAATCAGTTATTGCATCCATCATCTTCGATAAAGCGTTTGTGTTATTGTTGAACAATATTTCATACTACATATTTTAAAAATTTTATTCTATCATGTTTATGTAATGATAATTTTAAAGGCAGCAAATTTTGCTATATTATTCTGACTTTTTTAGTAATTTTAAAGTCTTAAAAAAGTTTAAAAAAAAAAGATTTCACGTCTAACTTACATACTATATGCACGTCTGGATTTCGAGATTATTAACCTGTAATCAATACAAATGCTATATATATATATTGGTGATGTTAATTTATCAGCAGGAAATCTATTCAATAACTGACAGCTAAATTGTTTTGTATTAAATAAATGTTGCATTTTTTTCTAGTGTGGACAACATATGCCATTCATGTATATCAATTGTTTTTTGGAAACGATGTATCAATATTTTGTATCAAAACATAAAACTGTATACTACTATATTAATAATTGTTACTTTATTTTACTGTTAAACGAAATGGTATTGTACATTCTCTCTCTCTCTCTCTCTTGCTATCCATTTTCATGTAATTTATTTAATGCATAGTTAGGCCAACATGCTACCAGTACAAAATTGGGGGTTCATTTCATCAAAAGACAATGCTATTATTGCAAGAAATGTAAAGACTATAAAAATATTTTTGAAATTGATTCATGTGTACGAAAGCCACCTTGTGTACGAAGAGCCAACAAATAACAACTTTTGGCATTAAAAGTGGAAAAAAGAGGAAACCACGGTCGGTCGAAGAGAAAATGGTATAGTTGAAGGCAAGACTGTGTAAAGTAAAAAATGTGTGAAAGTAAGTAAGTAAAGGTTGTTATGGTGGTAGCAATGAGGTTGTTGCTTTTTTGTCAATTGTATGGTTAATCAGCTTAAAAGAGTAAATTAATTGTTTTGTAATAACATAAGAGGATTAAAGTTCAAGCACAATGGCTGTTTTAAAATGAATTTTTTCAAATGATATTTTTTTTATAATTATAATTATTATTTAACGTTTTTATGTAACTACAAAATAAAACACATTTAATACTTCATTACTTTACTGCATTATACAGTTGTAAAAAAATATAATGACAATGATAATAATAATAATAAGTAAAATTCTATTTATTTAATTTTTAAAACTAGTGTTTTATGTTCAAACCAAACAATTAAATTTAGTTTCTTAATTAAAATAATTCAAACAAATTGATTGTTTATACTTTGGTTTTAAATAAAAGTTTCATTTAGTTTGGTTTGTTAACAATTTGCTAATAATTTTGAGAATTTGAGTAATGCTTATAAAGTCTCAATTTCCAATAATGGTGATTTTTTTTTAATGTTTGCTACTTAGAATGTTTTACGAAAAACATCTTTCAGTAGTGGACATTTTAGCGAAGCCGAACGTGGGCCCGCATTTTAGTGGGCCGGTGGTGGGATTCGAACCCTGATGCCTACCGCTAGACCATCCTGACTGTTCGTCATCCACGTGGGGCATCCTGGACTAGGTGCCCCCTAAGCATCTAGACTAATAACAACAAGTTCCGAGTGCACAGCGGTATAACTGGGCTTCCGCTACGGCGGGTGGGTGCAAACATACACCCAAGATACTTAAAAGGTATATAAAGGTATACGTATACCATATGTGCCCTTGGGCTAAGGGAGATAACCCTTACAAAAAGTCCTGCGTCCTCGTTAATCTTTGCGGACAGTGGCGACGTCACAAGGATGCCGTCTACTGGCCAAGAAACTTCGTTATTATTCCATGTTGTGTTACGCTTATCAATCGATCGTTTATGTCGTATAAATATGGGAAATAATGAAGAAATGACCACCAAGTTACCAACCAAAGTGAATAAATAAATGAACAATCACTCAGGTTGTAATTACTTTTTATATTTTTGTATGTTGTCATAATAGATATATAATTTGTGTGGCATTAGTGCTTTCGCTTGATTCGATTGTCCACAAATAGCCTGATTTAGCACTATTCATAGACACCATTTTGCACGATCAAATGCCGACCAAAATAACGTTGAAATTGCTCAAAACAACATTCATCTGACTACCTTCTTCCACTTCCGTGAGACAAAGTTGTTATTCATGAGAGATTGGATCAGAGTTTATTCGCCTCATGTATCTAAACTTGCGCAATACTCTTGTCAGCAAACATTTCTCCCACCCCCACCTTGTTCCTATTGTTTTGTTGTCAATATTATTTATGTCAAATCAACAATAATAAGCCATATGATTGTACATTGCATTTACGGCTTTCGTGATAATATACATTGAACATTTTCTTCAATAAAACGATATCCTCTTGTTGTCCATCATGATCTAAAATCTTCCGTCTTCCTCAACCAAACTGGTGAGCAGGTACAGGTAGAGTTAATCGTTATTTATTTAAATGATCTCTTCTACATTTGGCTGTTAATTATGTCATTTGCAACCTACAAGAAATATTGCTTTATTATTTCATTATTTTAGAAAAAAGTCCACATTATTTGTATTCAAACAGTTGTTATCTTTCAATAACCTACTTGTTTCCTTCATATAATACAAATTAGCCCATTTTTATCAACAGATTTGTGTGCTTTTTTACAAAACAATGTAACTTATTCTCGATGATACACAAACTAAACCCAATTACAGAATATTCAAATTGAAATATACTGAGACCATCCAAACTTTAATATACAAATTAACTTTAAAACTGTTAAATGTGGACTTTTTAATACCTATTTACACACCCAATGCAATTAAATAATTTACATTGGTACAAATTAGAGGAAAAAATGATGTTATGCCTTAAAACATGGTACCAAATTGTATGTTTTGTGCTTCCAAATTTAAATACCTGTCTCCATTCCATTCATACAGTCAATCAAAGTAGGACACATGATAATGGATTGATAAGTGAACAATTCCATTCGACCACTAATTTTTTAATTGAGTGAGACGTATTAGTTACAATTTTGTTTATAGTGGAAAACAGTGCACTGGGCGTATTTATAATATCCGTTTGCATGAATAGTTTGTGGGGTTTTTTTGTTTGTTTTTTTATTAAAAAAAACAAAACAAGAAAAATACTAGAAATGTACAATATTCTGAATATTTGGTAGAGGAGTTTTATTTATTAATAGTGATAGTGTAAAGTGCGTAATTGTATTGGTACACAAACAAAGTTTTGATAAGGACATTGTTTTATTTTCTATCAAAATATGAGACGTACTAGTAGGTATCTAAGGTCTTGTACAACACAACAAGGATTAGTTGATGTGTGTGTGTGGAATGTGCTCATTGTTCATAGTTGAACACTACCTTTCATACAAAAGCCAGAATAATGTATTGGAAAAATAATTAAAAAACACATAAAGGATTATTTTGTTTTACTACTTTCAATGTTTTACGAGAAATGCATCTTTCAGTAGTCGACATTTTAGCTAAACCGACTTGCATTTAGTGTCGGTTGTGCGATTCGAACCCATGTATCAGAATAATGTTTTACATTGATAGCTGACTTAATGCAGCAGTCGACTTGGAAGTGGCCGGGCATGGCTTCGAGTCTTGTTAAACCCTCGATTGACTTTACAAAGTGTCCACTTGCTAAAACATGTTTTGTGTAGAATGTTCACTAAATAATATAATAAGTATTATTATGCTGTCTAATTTTTAAAACTATAGCAAAAATATAAATGCTGTTTATTATTTTACAAAAAAAATGTTTCAAGTAATGTATCAAAAAACGTTTTAAACTGATTTATAAATGAATTGTGTTTAGAAAAAAGAAATGAATAAATAGAAAAATTTACAAAATAGTACAGTTTACAAAAACAATACAAGTAGATAATGTGGTGTTGTTACCAAGTAGACATTGAAACGTCGATTTTTTGTTGCTTCAATATTGTTCATACTAAACATGTACCAAATTTCTTAACAATAGGCCACATGTGGTTTATTTTATTTCACAATCCTTTCGGTCTAAAGAGTATTGCTGTTTTGTTTTTTCCCGTCACTACGGTTTCTTCTAAAACAATCATTCCTTTTATTTGTTTTGTATTTTTCTTTAAACAGTGAGCTTTTTTTAACTTTTACTTAATTCGAATTTGAAATTTCCTTTTAACTTTTTCTTATTACCGTAATTTGATAAAATGGTAACTTTTTGTTTTTTATTTAACCATCAAAAAACAACCTGCTAGCATCTATGTTTTCAAACTAACTTAGAAATTACTAAAATGGAAATTATATATATATATATATATATATACATTAAAAAAATTATCAAATCGCTTAAGTAATGACAGCACAAAATATTTCGGCGTTTTTAATTTTAAAATTTTGTTTTTTTTTATTGAAAAACGGAACTGTATCAATTTTGATAACATTCAGGAAGTAAACTTTATCTGTTTTAGAACATGATAAATATTTGGTATGTTATTTGGAAACAGAGATATCGAAGCAGCATCTTGTCAGTTACATATGCTACAATTCAAAGAAAATTATTGTGTATAATAATAGAACCAGTTTTGGTTTTAATATTGTGTAAATCAAAATGTTTCATTGATAAAAGCAAACAACAAGAATTAAGCAAATTTAGTATTATTATTTATTATTTAACATTCTTTCGCTCTGTTTTCAGAACGATAAAATTGTACATTAAATTTTGAGCTGTTAAGATTGTTCATATTGAAGATTGAAATTATATTCGAATGTTACCGAACCGTATTATTGGAATCATACAGCTTTTACTTTTCTGCCATTATTATCATTATTAATTTATATTAAAGTAAAGTTTTTGTGCTGCATATAGCCTGTTAATAGCTGATCTGTCAAAATTAAAAAGGTTACAACCAATATTTACTGTTTAAATATATAAAAGTTTAAAACTAGTAATTAAAGACTAAAGCCAAACCTTTAAAAACGGACTAATTTTCTCGTTTTTGGCCGGGATAAACATTGGTTCAAACTGACACTAAATACTGGTTCTTGTTTGGCTTCACTCAATGACCACAAATAAAAATTACATATTTCTAATATACTTTTTTGTATTCATATTTGATGTATCAACTGGTATGCATTACTAACCGACAATTAACTTGTTTTTGCAGATTTACATGACATCCAATCTACTCCACACCCTATTGGTTGTCATCTTCGCTGTCCAATGGGCCGTTAAACCGAGTCTAACCAACAGCCATCATCCATTGGTTGGACAATCGGTCAGTCAAAATGAAAAACTGCTCAGACCGGAAAAATGCATTCCTATAGAAATTCCACTGTGCAAAAATATTGGCTACAATTGGACTTATATGCCCAATGCATTTAATCACGAAACGCAGGAAGAAGCCGGTTTGGAAGTAAGGATTGCAATTAATTGTCGCAATGTTTTATTCTTTCAATTTTTGTACAGTCGATGGTTCAGTGCTATAGGACTCGAATAGAACTTGGGTGGGTCCCCGTTTGCTTTGACTAAAATGTATACTTGCTGAAACAAGTAGCACCAACACCATCACCTACTGCTAGTAGTAGTAGTTGCAGTAGTAGTAGTAGTAGTAGTAGTAGTAGTAGTAGTAGTAGTAGTAGTAGTAGTAGTAGTAGTAGTAGTAGTAGTAGTAGTAGTAGTAGTAGTAGTAGTAGTAGTGTAGTAGCGAAAGTGGTAGTAGTGGTCATAGAGAAAGAACCAAAATTTAATTGTGAAACGTTAACACATGTTAGCTAAATTAGGTATAGAGTGCTTTAGTTATCTTGGCACAATGAAATTGTTATAATTTTGTATCAATGTGATGTTGACTACCTCAACATAATTGCATATTTCTATTGTAGTTTCTAATCGCAGTTGATAATGCTTTCTTACACCAGTATCTTCTCCGCACGATGGGTAAAATAATTTTTAAATTTCTTGTCAAATAGAGGGAGTCCTTGTGACATGTCATTGTTTGCAGATATTGACCGATTTTTGTCGGGATTATTTTATTCAACTCAAATATATATATATATATATCTTGCACCGAATACAAGAGGAAGAATATTTTTAAAATATATGTATCATCAGCCAAAGTGATTAGATTCTATCTTGTCAGCCATGTTTTATCTACATTTTAAAATAGTTTGTACAGGTAGAACTTATGCATTCCTATATATATAAATACTTAGTTTGTTGTGTACGTAGTAAATTATTTGGACCACATGTATTTAGTAGTGTGTATATAATTAAAAACAGATGCATGTATATAATTATAACTTTTTTTATATACAATATATTTCAACTAGTTTATGAAAGCAACAAGATTGAATTGTAAGAAAATTGTAATAAAAAATATATAAAAACATTTTACAAAACAGCAAGAAAGATTTGCAATAATTTACTGTGAAAAGATTCACTTGTTGTTTTCTTATACAAATCCAAACGTCACACTAAGTTGTTTCTTTGTTCAACAGTTAACAATACCGCTAATTATACAATAATCAAAAATGCGATAGAATGGGGGAGTGCGGTTCCTTGCCTATTTGGTGGTTCCGGGTAAACTAACTTTTGAACTGTGTACTGTCATCAACATTGCCATAAACATTTCTGTATCTAAAACAAGGAATGTTTGGAATAATTATTCCAATAATGGTGATTAATCAATGTTTGGTTTGTTCCATTGTGTATATAATTATTAACCATGTGTAGGTGTGTGTGTGTGAGTGTTTGTACATTGCTGTCCAGTCTGTCAATTTGCAATATCTACCTAAAATGACATTTATGGATATTTGTTTTTGAACAAATACCTCAATTTTTGTACTGTATTAATCTATTTCATCCATGTATGCTTCTATCTGTCACAGGCATCTATCCTAAGCATTATATATATATATATATATATAGTAAACGTATGGATTATAAGTCAAAAGATCTGGTGTAAGTGTATGCATTTTCCTGTTTTAAATAGCTGTCGTAGTTAATGTAATTGAAGCCAAAAATATATAAATATTTATTTTTGTTTTTAGATTACGTAATGCATGTCTTTATCTAATAAATATTAAGGATATATATATATATATATATATATATATATATATATATATATATATATATATATATATATTACTGGGCGTTAAATATACTTAAAACAAGTAACAAGTGTTAAATACTTTAAAATATAAATATGCGTTAATTTAATTTTAATTTCATCAACTGACATAAGTGATCAAAATATTGAAAAGACTAAGTATGGGCGTTGTTATTGAGAAAGATTACTATTTTAGTGGGTAATATAATGATCCCAGCGTGTAATCCATCACACACATTTTTGCGTTTATTTTTATTTTTTAAATTTGTTCATTTCTATTTTTTATCTGTTGCTGTTCGAAACGTTATTATTATTATTATTATTATTAATAATAATAATAATAATAATAATAATATTATTTTCTTCCTATTTTTCTTTTTCTTTTTTTCTTCTTCTTCTCTTATTATATTAAGATTTAATATCTCACTAGAAATAAATTCAACCTAAAATACATTATCACTATTAATATATAAAAAAATAACAACAAAATTTTAAAAAGTAGTAGTATAAATAATGAGAACAAAATGAAATAGATTGTCATATGTTAATGAATATAAATATAGTCAAAACTGTAAACATGTAATTAAAAAATCAAAATTATTATACCTTTGAATAAGTCATTATACAGTACAGTTACATTATACTGTATGTTGTCTAAATTAGTTTAAACAAATGCATGCGTTGAATGATTCCTACTTTGATAGGTTTGTTAGAAGTTTACATTTGATAAGAAAGAAGGAAGGTTACGTTGGCAGTAACTTTAATTAAAAAGCATTCCTGTGACAGGATGATGCCATTTTTATAAATTATAACAAAACTACTTCATACTCCTTAGATTAAAGTGTATCATTAATTATATATATATATATATATATATATAATATACCAGATTGGCAAATTTGGTAGTAATAATAATAATAATAATAATAATAATATTGATAATAATAATAATAAATTCAATGCAGTGTTAAGATTACTTATAAACGAAAGCCCTGAATAAGTAAAATATTTTAAAATTATTAAAAAGTGTACAGTAAATAATATTGTCAATCATTTCCTTGCACTTGACTGGTGAATCATGGAAAATAAATTATTTATTCAACTATTTATTTAGAATTTTACATTATAACCAAATTTTGCAATTATTTTTTGACTGATGTAACAATATGTTTGTGCCTTCCCAACATGGTCTAATAATAATAATGCATAAACTTCAGAGCACAGCATGAAATATTTTTAATTTGTGTCTATGGGGGGTTTTATCGTACCAAAAATGTGTATGTTATTGGTTCATGCTGTGTTGGTGCGTATAGCTTCAGTCACAAATTGCATTTCATAATGAGTCGGCCGTTTATTAAATCGAACCAGCACACTGTGTAAATATCAGTAACCACATTATTATTATTATTATTAGTGTTTTGATAAGTGCGGTGGGTTATACATGCAAGAGAACAAACGGTTTATATTTTTTTCTTTCAATTAGAAATTGCAAACCAAAAATAATAACCAAAGTTGTAATATAATTTAATGTAAAAATAGTTACTTTTAGTTACTTGTAATAATAAAAAACCGTATTTTGTCTAACGTGTACTGATATGCCAATTAGGAAATTAATAAAAATTGCTCTATTAATTTTGTCTGGATGCATAGTAATTAGAGACTAGTTTATGACAAACATATTTTTCAATATAAAAACAATTTAATATCTTTAAACAACAAACTATATAAGCTGTTGGTGTTATTGTGCAATTAATTTCATTGAAGCTAGTTCCCAAATCGCTTTGACAAATGAGTAAGGTTAATAGGTGGAAAACAGGTAATTGTAGAAATAATAATACAAATAATATTGGTAGTCAACCATTGTTTTATAAGTGAGTTGCAGCATAAGGAGGAATTACGTAATCACAGATTATATGTCCATTTCTATCTCAATTTCTCATAAATAACTTAATAATTTAGAGTTAAGTATATGGAATTATTTTTTGTGTTTACAACTGAAATTATAACAACTTCAAATTGTATATAGATGGAATATTTAAAACCGGAAAACTTGTTTATGATAAAATAAAATTTGTATTATTTAGTTTAGCATTTTTAATTGCCTTTAATGAAACAATTATATAGTGCTGCCACTTGAATTAAACAAAATAGATTTGGTATCCGGTAAATATTACTACTATTATTATTAATACTACTATTATTCTTATTATTATTATCATTATTATTACTATTATTATTATTGTTAGTAGTAGTAGTAGTAGTAGTAGTGGGATTGTTATTGTTATTATTACTAATAATATTAGTATTACTATTATTATTATTGCTTGAACGTTTCACGAGAAGCATTATTAGCAGTGAGACATTGAACAATTTTTCTAAATAAACTGTAATTAAAAACAATAAATTTATGTTGTAAAGAACTATAAAACCTGTGCAACATGTCAGAACTTACATAGTGAATGTATAAAATAAGTCGCTTGCTTATTGGGCTATTATTAATCAGTTTTACTATAAATTTACAGAGTTTATTTTAGTAGGTATGGCTTAGATTTAAAACCCGAAAAAGCGTGGGTTTAAGTCTGTGTAGTGATAAAAAGGTGTGCACTGTTAATAATTCTCCGTAATAATGAAATAACCCTATTCAGCAAATTTAACTTCAAAAAACCCTATAATAAAAATGTTAATTGCTTGCTACAAATTTAATAAGTTTTAAATTTAGCTGACAAATTATTTGATTAATATGGTTTTTACGTGGTGTTACAAATTAAGATTCCAAATTATTTGAACATATCCATTTATTATAAATTAATTTTTTTGTTCGAGGGTAAAATCCAAATTTTATTCCTTTTCTTCAACGTATGCTGTATTAATGTATGTAATCATTTAATCCTTGATGCAATATTAAAGATATGTTTGTCTGGATATATATACAAATTATTTGATTAATATGGTTTTTACGTGGATATATAAATTAAGATTCCAAATTATTTGAACATATCCATTTATTATAAATTAATTTTTTTGTTCAAGGGTAAATCCAAATTTTATTCCTTTTTTCTTCAACGTATGCTGTATTAATGTATGTAATCATTTAATCCTTGATGCAATATTAAAGATATGTTTGTCTCGATATATATATACACATTAGAACTATTAATTATCAACTTATATACTTATTATATTTATATATATATATATATATAATATATATATATATATATATATATATATATATATATATATATATATATATATACATACATATAACATTTATTTGCTCAACAATGTTCATATACATTTATATAGAAACATAGACTGCATATATTGAAATATGTCATAAACAATTGTAAATCTTTAATTCACATATTTTCCTCTACTGTGTAGAAATACATAACATATTTTTTTAAATATATTTAAATAACAGTATTGAAAAATATATCATATCATTTATTAGTACATACTACAAGAAAATATATGATAGATATCAAGTTTTTGTATTTTAGATTTTTTTAAATAAATAATTTTTAAAATAAATATATTGGAATATTTTTTTAAACTTGTACTTTAAAAAAACGTTTTTTAATGCTTGATTAATGAGTTTAATTAATAACTAATTTAAACATAATAAATGCAAAAATAACATTTGGATGTATTTTAAAAGTACAAGTTGAAAGTGTATATAATAATAATAATAATAAATCAATATTACTTGGTAGAAATATGTATATTATATCACAAAGAAATACAATAGTAGTTTATACGAGTGACGCATAAGTTAATGGGTCGCTTACTGGAAAGAATTGTGTATCTATTAAACACCATTGTTTAGTTGCCTAAGCTGATTGTTGTAAAACAGTAAAACAGCAAATTCGGAAAAGAGAATAATAATAATAATAATAATAATAATAATACGTAATAATAATAATAACAATTTTTGAAATAATAGATAATAATAACGCCTGAGCTTAGTATAATAATATTAATAATAATAATAATAATAATAATAATAATAATAATAATAATAATAATAATAATAATAATAATAATAATAATAATAATAATAATAATAATAATAATAATAATAATAATAATAATAATAATAATAATAATAATAATAATAATAATAATAATAATAATAATAATAATAATAATAATAATAATAATAATAATAATAATAATAATAATAATAATAATAATAATAATAATAATAATAATAATAATAATAATAATAATAATAATAATAATAATAATAATAATAATAATAATAATAATAATAATAATAATAATAATAATAATAATAATAATAACAAGTGTATTAACCCAAATTGACTTAAACTTTAAAAAAATAATTTAATTATATATATATATATAAAATTGAATAAATAAATAAATTTTAAATTGGTTCAACAGTTTGTGACAGTTATTAAAGGTCAAACAAATTAAGAAATTTAATTATTTATATGCTAATTTTAAAAAATATATTATATGAATTAATTATTTCGTTTATTTATTAAAATAGAAAATATTTTTAATTCTCTAAATAAAAAACATTAAAATTATAATTATTAATTTAAAACAAAATGCATATTAGCAATTATTGGTTTACTTTAATGCATAAATAAATATATTTCCAGATTTGTTACGTGAGCTTACAATTAATTCAAGACACACACCCCCTATAAGACAAACCAAACATTATAATTTATTTTCGTACTTTAAAAGTTTTACGGAAAACCATCTTTCAGCAGTGAACATTCTAGCAAAGCCGAACGTTGGTCCGTATTTAGTGGAGTCGAGCGCTGTACCGCTGAACCATTCCAACACCGAATCTACATAATCGCTATTAAATAGCAAAAATGTTTTGATATTATTACTACTAAAAGCCGTTTACTTTGAAAACCATGGCTTAACCAAATTGTTTTATACAATTTCAAAACCTTTTACAATGCAAATGTGCTTTACTTTATCATTTCTGTTAATTCAATTCCCAATAAAAATATAAAACAAACTGTTAGTTTTTATCATGTACATGCAAAATAAGTATTTTATCTACAAGCCCAATCTTTGTTTTAATTTTATCCTTACCGCTGTTTTCAATTATTTTTTCTTAATTGTTTAAAAATGCTTAATTGTTTAGCAAAAAATCAAATGCGCTCTGGTTCTAATAGTTGCATGCATCATCAGTATACTACCTGTGATTCGCAATCTTTGTGTTCATATGCACAAACGTGCCTTGCCCACATATACTACATTATATATATATATATATATATATATATATATATATAAAAATCTGGAGTTGAATAACTAGTGTTAATTAAAATAATTAAGAGGGTTTCTGTCCAACAGGAATGTCGGTTTATTTAAAAGTACCCTCATCCCTATAAAACAAAGTAAGGCTGGCTCAGCAGGCGCAAAAATAAATTGAAGAAAATTACGTTATTTGTTTGTTTTTAAACATACTACACACTTTCAAATGTTTTATTTTTTTAATATTAACTGTTTTTACAACTTTTTAATACGTTACCCATTTTTGTCATTATTTTATTCACTTACATTTACTGCTGTTGGCACGTTTTGATTGGTCAGCAGTTATACAAAGATAATTATTAAAATTGTTATTATTCTGTTGATCGATTATCTATATTTATTTGGAATTATAAATAAATTGTTTTTGATTGAATCAAGTTTACTGGAGAACAATAGATGAATTTAGGTCACACAAGCGTTATTTTAAATTTCTTTTGTTATATTGAATTTTCCTCCATTATTTTGTGTATTAGTCAATCAAAATAGACAAACGACTGGTGTGCAATTTTTAACTTGATAAAATTAGCAGTGGCAAATAAACGAAACAATGTTTCTAGTTCACACAATCAAAGTTGATAAAATGCGACTATTATTATTATTATTATTATTATTATTATTATTATTATTCAAGCTGGTTGGAATAAATGGGCACAAAAATAGACGTTCATGTGTTAGTCATTCAGCAAAATTATTTTTTTCCCTAAAGTTGAAGTGCATTGTTTAAATTGGAAAAAAAAAACTAGTGACTGCTTATTTAAATAAAAATATTTATTTAGTTATTATAAATGAAAGTAAATTATATATATATATATATATATATATATATATATAGATTTATACATCTTATTTTGTGTAAAATAAAGGAATTATTCCTTACTAACATAAATATTGTTATTACTACTATCAATATATTAATTAAAAAACAATGGGAACTAACAAAAAAAGATAAATGTTTACACTGTAATAACACAAAATTAAAAGTGTTAAAATAACTTGCAAGTTTATAGAGCAATGAAAAAGGAAATGTAGGTAAATTAGTTATTCATGTTATTATAACTCATTATTCAGTCGTCAATTTTTGCATTGTATCCACATAGATATATTGGATATGTATTGGATATTAAAAGATCAATAATAATAACAAAAAACATAATAATAACAATAATAATAATATTAATAACAATAAAATAATATTACAAATAATAATACTAAAATAATAATAAAAACAGTAATAAAATAATAATAATAATAATAATAATAATTGTTTTTATTATGGTTATTAGCTTAGATACTTCAGTAAAATAATATTATTATTAATAATAATAATAACAGTAATAATAATAATTGTAATAACAATAATTATTATCATAACAACAGTAATAATAATAATAGTAATATAATAATAATAATAATAATAATAATAATAAAATAATAATATTAATAATAACAATAATAATAACAATAATAATAGTAATAAGAATAATAATATAACTATATCAATAATTGTAATACTAATAATATATTTATAGTGCACCTGGGTTGTCTAGCAGTACACATCTGGATTCGAACTTGGATGGGCCCTATCGGTACGAAATGCACTAAACTTGGCCATTATGTCCACTTGCTGAGGCATCTTTGTCGTGAAACATTGAAGCGGCAACAAATAATAAAGACAAATAAAAATTACCGATAAACGAGTTACTACCACCAACATTTTGTTATATTGATTGAAAAATAATGCCTGAAGTCATACTAGCTTACTAGATAAACCATTGGAGGAAATTATAGAATAACAAATTAGGCACAGCCAGTGGAATAAATGAAACAATAAAGGTTGAAAACAAAATGCCACATTAGAAAAATTCCCCAGTATACACCTGTTCAATTTGGCTTTCCAATGTTAGTTTTTGATATTTTTATTTTTATATTGAAAATAGCACACACACACACACGTATTTTTGACCGTCACAACAACCTCGACACTCTAAGCAACATCTGTGTCCGTCTATTTTGCTCATATGGCAAGTTGTGAGCCCCTAACATTCGCTACCACATGGTTAGGTCATCACATTTACACCTTTTTGTAGGTTGGTGTGACCTGGCGTGATTTAAAAATTCACAGCTGGTTCAATAGGAAAGTTATTATTATTTTTTTCAGAAGCTCTTTCGTAGTTAACACAAAGACTTAAACCTATTGGGAAGAGGCTTGTAAAATACGCTTCGACAGATGTTCCTTTTTCAAATTGTACACAATCGATGCCTATTGATGGACGTGTGTGTGTGTGTGTGTGTGTGTTACGCAGTCCAAATTAAAACAATTGCACAAATTGAATGCAAGTTTAGTTATAGGAAAAACATTATTGTTGCTTTGGGAAAGTGTGTGGCAATCAGTTAACATTTCCAAATTTTTCTTTTTATGCAAGTGTACTTTTATAATCTTTTTTTCTTATTTTATTTCTCAACTGCAATTTAACTGCAGTTAAAAATAGGGTAAATTAATATTTATTTGTAAAAAGAACAAATTCAATGTTGGTTTTTTTATTATAGAAACAGTTTAAAATAAGGAAACATATTGGTGAGGTAAATGTCTATACCTTCGAGATAATTAACTTTTCATATTGTTTATTGCTTATTATATTTGTGTGCTGAAAGCTACTTCTACTGAAGTATCCAAGCCAATAACCATAAATAAATAAAATAAAATATAATTTGAATGTTTAATTGTGCAATTTTTTAACAAGGTCATTAATTAGTATTAGATAATAAAAATTTAACTTTTTTGTAAAACTGTATAGACGAATAACACTGTTTTTCAATATGTATAAAAAATTTTTTTAAAATAATTTGATACAATTGTTTCACCTTTTTCTATGTAATTTGAATCTATTGTTAAACACGGTTTTGAAAAAAACATATTTGAATAGGTAGATGTTTTAGAAAAATACTACATAATAGCAGAACGCAAACCCATGCTTATTCAGTATTCTCTTTCTTTGGCCTTTACCACTTATGCTGTTTTGTTGTTTTAACTATTTTTAAATATATTTTTTAATTGATTGCATAGTACTTTTAGCGTCAGTTTTAGAAATTCTTGTATTTAGTTGGTACCGGTTAAATGTGCCGGGGTGGTCTAGCGGTACAGCGCTCGAATTTGGACCTTCGTAGGCATGGGTTCGAATCCCACTACCGGCACTAAAATGCGGGCCCGCGTTCTGTTTCGCTAAAATGTCCACTGCTGAAAGACGTTTCTCGTAAAACATTCAAAATAGAAAACATTATATATATATATATATATATATATATATGCTGGAATAGTCTAATGGTACAGCGTTTGACACAAACGTAGGTAGACATGAGTTCAATGTTTATCACCAGCACCAAATGTGAGCTCACGATCTACAGCTGAAAGATGATTTGTCATAAAATATTTAAGATAGTAAAAATAAATATTTTAAACATAGTATCAATTGGATATTATGGGGAAGCCAAACAAGAACCGGTATTTTGTAACAGTTTCAAGTTTGACGCTTTGCAAATTCAGCTATTCTGGTTCAATTACCGTCCGTATTCTTTTTCTTTTTCCTTTATAAAAGAGAGAAAGATCAATTGACTCAATTTTGTCCTGTATTAAACCAATTTGAAGCACTGTGACCAACAAATAGCTTTGTTTACTACCGGTTGTCCTCCGTGTTGCAAATAAATCAAAATATAATTAATAAATTAGTGTTCAATAGGATTGCAACAACAATATTTTGGTGTAGAAATAGGGCAGAATGTTTTATGGGAAAAAGTTATGTATGCCCAATTGGTCATTGCTAACATTTTTAAAATATTATTTTTTCAATACAAGAAATATACATTTGTACTAATTGAAGAATGAAATAATTAAACAAAAGAAACATTTTTCAGTTTATTAATTTAATAAGCATTGTTTATTGTTTTGTAATCATTAGATTGTTTTTTTTTGTTTTTTTTTGCTAATTCATTTTATTGTATATTATTTGAAAAGTATGCAATGTAAACATTGCAAAAACTTACTATTTCTTATAATGGGGAAGTAATGTTATGCTATATATATGCATATATATACACCTGTACACATATATACATATATGATTGTAGTATTATATATATATATATATGTAGCAATTAAATTTATTTGTTTTCTTATTCTTTATCATAACAGAACGATGAATTAATAAATTAACTTTGCTTTTTTATACAATTATTATTTTTGTTAACGTTAAATAATTGTAATTGAATTATTAGTAACAGCAACAATAATAGCCATTATTACAATACGTTTTCGACTTAGCACGTATAATAAAAATGTTAGGAATGAAAAAGCAATCTTGTTTCGATATTGTTTCTATATGGAATGCAAATAATATTTCTCAATTTGTGCGTTTTGCGTTAAACATTTGTAAACACACTAAATCGACCAGATTTTGATTTTGCGTTTGAGTTTTGTTCGGAAAGTGATTGTGCAATTAATGAAGTAGTGATTATTACAATTATTATTATTAATATGAATATTATTGCTAATATTGCTATTATTACTATTATTATCATGATGCTCATTAGTATTACAACTATTATTGTTACTATTATTATAACTATTATTGTTACTATTATTATTATTATTATTATTATTATTATTATTATTATTATTATTATTATTACTATTATTATTATTAGAAATGTTATTATTACTATTATTTTTAATACTAACATTATTATTATTGCTATTATTTTTAATATCAACATTATTACCATTATTATTGCCATTATAACTATTATTATTATTATTATTATTATTATTATAAATATTATTACCACTGTTATTATAACTACTATTATTATTATTATCATTATAAATATTATTCTTATGAATATTATTGTTATCATTATTATAAATATTATTATTAGTGTTATTATTACCATTATTATTATTACTATTATTATTATTATTACTATTATTATTATTATTATTATTATTATTATTACTATTATTATTATTATTATCATTATTATTATTATTACTATTACTATTATTATTATTATCATTATTATTATTATTATTATTATTGTTATCATTATTATTACTATTATTATTATTATTATTATTATAAATATTATTATTAGTATTATTATTATTATTATTATTATTATTATTATTACTATTATTAGTGTTATTATTACTATTATTATTATTATTACTATTATTATTATTACTGTTGTTATTAATATTATTGTTATCATTATTATAAATATTATTATTAGTGTTATTATTACTATTATTATTATTATTAGTGTTATTATTACTATTATTATTATTATTATTGTTATTATTATCCATTTGTCCAGGTGCACCAATTCTATCCCCTTGTTGAAATCAACTGTTCGCAAGACCTGCGTCTGTTTTTGTGCAGCATGTACACGCCAATCTGCATGCCGAACTGGCAATATCGGTTGACGGCCTGCAAGTCGTTGTGCGAAAGTGCCCGAGACGGCTGCATGCCTGTCATGCGCACGTACGGATTTGGATGGCCCAAAAGAATGAATTGTGACTTGCTGCCCGAGGGAGTATGATTTGTTGTCATGTTGTGTAGTGAATAACAATAATGTTTGTTACTTATTCATTTAGTTACCCGTTTATTCTTTTTTTATTGAGATGTTAATAATCTTGAGGATTTGAGTAATACTTATAAAGTCTGAATTTTCAATAATGGTGATATTCCTAACTATTCGTTCTCCACGTGGTGCATTCTGGACTGATAATAACAGAGACCGGGTGAACAGTGGTATAAAGGGGTTGTCGTTTTAGCGGGTGGGTTTAAGCATTTATCCAGGCTACTTAAAAGGTATACCAAGTGTAGATGTTCGGGAAACAATCCTGACAAAAATTCAGGCGGGTTGGTCAATTTTTGCAAACAGTGGCGATGTCATAAGGAGGCCGTCTACCAACCAAGAAACTTAGTTATTCTTTTACGTTTGTTACACTTATTATGCCATCGAAGTTGATAGTTTTATATGCCGTATAAATAATGAACAGTTGACCACGTCATCAACTAAGATGAACGAATGATGATACTTTCTATATTTGAACAGCATATTACATAATAGATTAATAGAATACTATTCTTGCAACTGTATTGTTTTTGACAGTCCGTAAGCAATTAATAATTTGTAAATATATTTTTGGTTTTTTTTAATGTAAGTATAATTTTTGCTTGTAGTAGTTACATTGTGTAAATGTTTTTGGTAGAAAAACTATTATGTAAGTAAGATGTAAATATTTCAATTAGTAGAATGTTAGTATGAATATATTCTTATTAAAAATTTAATAGTCAATTTGATGCAAATTAAGAAAATTTCAATATTATTTATTTTAATTACACTAATTTAGAACGTTTTTTACTCTCATTATTTCATGTTCTATAAACAAGTAATTGTATGTTAAAGATTAATTAATTAATTAACCAATTACATACTAAATTGAATAAATGGATAAATAGATGGATAATATTTACAACAAATCCATTTTTAACGTTTTTCATTACGGCTTAAAACAATAATGTTGTATATAAAATATTATACAAAATGCTTCTAAACATTCATTGTATACATTATGTGTTAAAAGTGCGATTACAGATTGCGATAATTAGAGCAAAAATTTGGTAAATTTACTTATTAGATTAATAAATTAGGATCGTTGTTTATTTACTAACGTAACTATACACCTGATCTTAATTCAATTTAAGATACGTAGTAGTGAAGCACTCAACTCAAACTTGGGTTTGAGAGCCGCAAATGTGAGCCCCTGTTTAGTTTTGTTAAAAATATCTACTTGGGTGAAACAGTGTTTCTCATAAAGCATTCAAACGGTAAGAATAAAATAAATCGATAAAATAAAAATTACTTAATGAGTACAACTCACACATGATAAAACAAAATGATTTAAAATATATACAAGATAATCATAACTGTAATGTTTTTATAATTCCATTAAGAATGAATGTGTCGGTCCCACCGATGCACCAACCGCATCGTCACCAACATTGAAACAATTAAACACAACGCAAGCCCTCAATGGAGACTTGACCAATTTGGAACTTCCCATCCAATCAACGCATCATCCTTTTAATCTTTTTTCAACTTCAGACACGTCTCATTTTCATACCAATTTCAGTATGCCCACAGTTCATGCATCCGATATTTTGGTCAAATTACAAGATTATCTAGTTGGCAACGTAATTGTTAATTCCGATTTGAAAAATACGAAGCCGTTAATTGACAACAATTTGGATAGCACTATTAATCCGGTTATATGTATGCATTGTCAGTGTCGCTATCCGCACGTCTTTTGGCCACAACAGCCCTACAATGAAGTGACAACCGGCAGCGTATCGGCGTGCTTGCATTCGTGCATACATCCAGCATTTGCCAATATGTCTGATCGAACATTTGCTACATTTTGGCTGGGTGTCTGGTCGGTTTTGTGCGCTATATCGACACTGATAACAGTCGCTACCTTTTTGGCTGACTCGTCACGTTTTCAGTATCCCGAAAGACCCATAATCTATTTGTCGGCTTGCTATTTCATGATTGCTCTTGGATATATTGTTCGTGTTAGTTTGGGCCATGCGTCAGTAGCGTGTGATGGTCCGGTAATTCGACAAAATACAACTGGACCGATTCAGTGTAGTATTGTGTTTTTGCTGACTTATGTGTTTGGAATGGCTGCTTCAGTGTGGTGGGTAGTACTCACGTTAACATGGTTTTTGGCTGCTGGACTCAAGTGGGGCACAGAAGCCATTGCCAAATATTCACAAGTACGTTGTCAAAAGTATGGCTTTTGTATTGTGATAGAAAATATTTAATTTAGTTGGAAAAAAAAACAATTTTTAACGAGTGGACTGTTAGCAAAGTTGAACGAGGATGCACATTTAGTTCCGGCGGTGGAAACTTAATCCAGGTTAAAATCTAGCTATCTAATATAATTTAATCCCATGGTTATATTATTATTATTATTATTATTATTGTTATTATTATTATTATTATTATTATTATTATTATTATTATTATTATTATTATTATTATTATTATTATTATTATTATTATTATTATTATTATTATTATTATTATTATTATTATTATTATTATTATTATTATTATTGTTATTATCATTATTATTATTATTATTATTATTATTAAAAAACCCTTTTGTTTAAAAATAATCATGAGGCAACAAGATAACAGTAGCAGCAACAACAAAGTTTTTAAGGTGGTCTAGCAGTATAGCGCTCGATTTGGACCTTGGTGGGCATGGGTTCGAATTTTATCACCGACCCACTAAAATGTGGGCCTACATTCGGCTTGGCTAAAATGTCCAGTGCGGAAAGATGGCTTTCCCGTTAAACATTCAAAGTAATAAACATAAAATTAAAAATTAAAAAAACATGGGGCAACAAAATAGTTGCAAATATTCAAATGTATGTTTATTTGATACTACTCCTCACGAGATATTTATATCAATGTGATCTTCCCGAAATTATCAAATTGCAATTCTATCCTAATCGAAATAATTTATTTTATTGGCAATAGTTTTTATTAAAAAAACATAAATTGTTTACCGGATTCTTTTATGCACAACAACATTTAACCAATCATTTTTGTTAATTTTAGATTTATCATTTCGTTGCTTGGTTCTTTCCTGGAGCTCAAGCGACTCTTGTCCTCATTCTATCGGCAATTGATGGTGACCCCGTAGGAGGCCTGTGTACTGTAGGCGCCATCAGCTCGTTCAACTTGCGCCTTTTCGTTCTCGGTCCAATGTGCTTCTATTTGACTTTGGGAACAATTTTTCTTATGGCCGGCTTTGTAGCCCTATTCAAAATACGCAATGCGATCAAATTGCAAAATCGGGGCACTCATCTCAAGACGGACAAGTTGGAAAAACTCATGATCCGCATTGGTATTTTCGGTGTCCTCTATACCCTACCTACAATCCTAGTTATTGCTTGCTTGTGCTACGAACTTGTCAATCGCGATTTATGGTCCCAATCGCACAATTGTCCCTGTACACACTTGCCCAATCCCAAACAGGTAACACAACAAATATTGTGGAACAAATTGAAATCGAACAGCATGTCAATTGCCATTAGTCAAATTCAACCACAAACCTACGTTTTGGGATCGTCCCAATCCAATTCAGTCGTTTTGCATCTCAATCAACCGGACTACATGAATGCCAGTCCCGAATTTGCCATATTTATGCTTAAATATTTCATGTCTCTCGTTGTGGGCATTACGTCGGGATTTTGGATATGGTCGGGCAAAACAATCGAATCATGGCGGATGTGTTTGAAACGATCGTTTTTGTTTGGCAACAAATCACACCAAGCCTTGATACTCCATCAAATGCAATCCAAACACCATTCTTCTCCAGTAGGTTTGAATGGCACCAAATATTTCGCTCCAACCAAGTCGCCTGCAACGTGGGACACGACAACGAATACAACGGCAACCATTACCAATGAAAACAAGAGTTACTTGACCGATCAATTACTTGCCCAAACTCCGTTAATCAATATGAACGTGTCGTATGGCGGTCATCCAATGAGCCTAAACAATTTGTTGGGAATTAATGCCTTGTCGTTGAATGGCACGTACAATCCAAGTGCTTCATCATACACCAGTGGCTTTCTAGATGAAGCAAATGGTGATAATTCCATGTCCCAACCGATGCATCTTGCCTCACGCAAGTTAGTGGATTCAAAAACTGGTCATCTTATCAATCATGTTTGATTGTCAATTGCGACATTGCAATTTATGCATAAATAGACAGGGTAATTTTAGTTTAATAGTGTTGCATTAACACCATACACCGACATGTATTGATGACATATATTCTGCGCCAAATTACAGCTAGATAGGGCAGCATTCGATCTTCATAAACCTTTTATTGGTATCAACAACACAAATTATCAATGTACAAAATCCTCCTTCACCAACCTTGTAATTATTTTCAACCAACGATTGTTAACATTCTATTTGGATTTGAAATCCAAAACACGACAAAAAACAAGCAAATACTTTTACATATTACAATTTGTTTGTGGTCTGTGTACAAAGTATTTCTTGGTTGACTTTTCGAAAACAAGCATTATACATTGATTTCTAGTGCCTTACCACTTTTATTATAATTACTATTATTATTGTTACTAATAATGATAATAATATTATTTACTTTACAATTGTGTACCTTTATATTTTTGAAGAACGCGTTACGTTTTAAATATGTTTATAATTTACCGTTCTGTTTGCTGCATGTATTATATATATATATATATATATATATATATATATATATATATATATATATATATATATAATTTAATAACACTGTATATATTATCACGGAGTTTGTCATATATTACTATATATCTTTGTCTGTTACCATTATACTCAAATTTGTATACGTATAATTGATTGTCTTTTAATTTAAAAAAACAAACATTGTATTGCTTGTTCACTAAAGAACGGCGAATAACAAAGTTTCTTGGTTGGTAGACGGCATCCTTGTGACGTCGGCACTGTTCAAAAACATAGTTAATTTTCTAGTATATGCTACACTTATTAAACTGTTGGAACCAATTTGTTTTATATAGCGTATAAATATGGAAAATAATGAATTGGTGATTATGTCATCAACCAAAATGAATGAATAAATGTTTGACAAGAAACATTTTCAGGCAATTGGATACTTTTACCAAAATTAAACAATGAGTTGGGTTTATAACCATTGACTGTCCTAGTTTGAATTCTTCTTGCATTTGAAATACCACCCCAGTTTGGACGTGATATTTTGTGCCGGGGTGGCCTAGCTGTACAGCGCTCGATTTGGACCTGTGTAGATAT
>JAKXYG010001477.1:0-101353 GCA_025895645.1 Cardicola forsteri | reverse complement strand
GTACAGTGCTCCTGGTTGACTGGAAAACCTAGTAAATTTATTATTCAAGTAAATCTGACAATACTAATATAAAATTTCTAATAACAAAAAGTGTCAAAAAATCATGAATAAATGACCTTGATATTAACCATTCAAATTAAATTATTGGAGTTTGGCATGTAATACAGAGCTGAACTCGAACCTGGCACTCTATGCGAACCCACATTCGGCTTTCCTAAAATGTCCACCGCTTGATGAGAACCAACATGTGCAGCGTGATATGCAGGTACATCTTGTTGTTGGAAAATTTCGTTTAAAATTAAGGACAATAGAAACCACAAAAAAAATTACATCGTGTGAGAAACGTAATCAGTCAAATATCTCAAACCAATTTTACGATTTCAAAATCGGAAAACAGTAGAAAGATCTGATGATCAATGGAAATTGTTTCATAAAACAACTACAGACTGTGCAGCAAATGTACTAAGTAGAAGATGTCTCTCTACAAAGAAACAATAGATTTCATCAGTCTCCTGGAACGATCTCCCGAAAGATTAGTAATATTTGGGAGTGAAACGTGGAAACGAACAGATAAGATTGATAAGATGGTAGATGTTTTTCATTGCCGGTGTCTTAGAAGTATTTTAAAAATTACCTGGCGCGATCACATTTCAAATGATGAGATCATGAGAAGAACTGACTCTCGTTCACACCATGACATCATTACAATTAGACGAACAAAATTACTTGATCACAATTCTATGTTTACCGCCCAAAAGACCAGCATGAACGGTTTTGGAATGGACAGTTGAAGATAGAAGGGCAGATAGAAGATGGTATAACAAAGGTTGGCGTAGACTACAGAAAACTTGGCTAAGAACTATTTTGGAAAGTCTAATTAAAATAAATATTTCATGGGATCAAGCTAACCGTTTGGCAGAATGTTCAATAAATGGCAACATTTTGTTGTCTCATGTTCTTTTTGAATTACGAAACTTTGTTGTTGTTGTTATTTTGCTGTAATTGTTGTCTTATGCAAAAGGGTTTTGTATAATATATAATAATACTAATACTATTATTAATAATAATATTATTATTACTGTTATTGTTATTATTATTGCTATTACTATTACTATTATTACTATAATTAATACTATTATTACTTAGAATTGTCAAATTCACTTGAATAATAAATTCACTTGGTTTTAAGTCAACCAGGAGTATTATACAGCTGTTTCATCCTTATTTGGAATCATCGGTAGCGCATACCTTACAAGTTTCACACACACATGAACTTGAAGCCACATCCTATCTGACGTCAAGTCAGAGCCTTTATAGTGTTATAATAATAATAATAAAAAAAAAATGGTGCTATTTCACAATTAGTAGCTTACGTATAAAAGACAGTGAAACTGGATCAAAAGGAGCGTGTAATTCTTGAAAAGTGTACAAAATGTCCTGTCCCGTTTCGAGTGAAAGCTGAAAAAAAAAGACAAATGGACAATTAGAATGGCATTTTAAAATTCTTATTATTATTACAAAAACCATTTTGCTTTAAAATAAACATGGATCAACAACATCATCGGGGATAAACATCCCCCACCGGTTATTATCACCCAGGATAATCCAAATACCAAAACGTCAATTTTTGTAATGTGTACTTAATGAACGACACTTGCGAGGTGTGCTGACATTCAATGTTAATTACATCCAGAGTTAAACCCCTCCAATGATCTCTGTTGGCTACATAGGGTAAACAAACGGACGCCCATTTAAATAATTCATTTGGACGGGGGGTTAGCATAAATAAAAGGACTGAGTTCGCGTGCTACAATGTCCGTCCAAATTTTCCGTTGTCCGCCTGGCCTTCTTTTCCATCCGGGTAATGGATGGACTTCCATAGCTATTATGGCTGGATAAGTTGGCGATCTTCATAAAACATGGTCAATCCATTTTAATCGTCTTTCTTTTATTGTACTAGAGATACATGTTAAGTGACTTACAAATATCTGGAACAAGGGTTAAAATATTTTATTAGTTATTAAACGAGTTACTTTCAATAGAGGACAACGAGCGAAACCATATGGATTTTAAACAGCTTTCTATGTCCACTTGGGTAAGAGTTCAAGTTTCGCATGAATAACAACAACAGCGTTCCATGTGTGTCTGAAAATATTTTCTCTATTCCAAAACCATTTTGCTCATCCTCCCAGAGGGATCATAATGATCCACGAGGATTTGAGTAATGCTTATAAAATCTCAATTTCCAATGATGTTAATATTCCTGACAGTTCATCCTCCACGTGGTGCATCTTAAACTAGACATCTAGACTAATGACAACAGAGTCCAAGTATACAGCGTTATAACTGGATTTTTACTGGCACTAACATGCACACAAGATGCTTAAAAGGTACCTCAAAGGAGCTATTTACTATATGTAACCGGTTATGTTTGCTGATCCGTCTACCGGGGTTATCCCCATAAAAGATTGCTTCGTCAATTTCTGTAAACATTGGTCTTCTATCCAATAAACTTCATTTAACCCCCCCCCACCGTTTCGTATAAGCATTTGAAAACTTATTCAAACTTGGAATTAATGAAGAGGTTATGTATTTGACCACGTAATTTCCTTTGTTTTTGTTTTTCACTTAATCATGTCACTTATGTCGGAATGACATCCTCTTACTGTCATATAGAAATATTGATTTTTACAAAGCCTAGGTTTCGAACCTTGTGCTCAATCCCTCTTTTATCTAAACTGATTAGATTGTTTTATTTATAATATAGTCTACATACTACTTACACATTATTTGAGTAGTTTAAATTTAAATCAATAAATTACTTTTAATGTAGCAATTTTTTTCAGTGGTATAGAACATAGAGATTGCAAGTTGTGTATTTCAACTCGTTCAACATTTTCTGTAATTTCCACATCGTTGATAGGCCAACGTAGCTGAAAACTAATATAAACAAAATATGTATTTATTTACTTATTTATAGAAGGATTAATAATCCATGTGCTGAGGTGGTCCCAGCGATACAGCGCTCGATTTGGACTTGGGTAGCAAACATAAATAAAATAAATGAATAAACAGAAGTACATTCAGCATGTACATCCATACATAACCTATGCTTAGTGTCATCAAACCAAACAGTACAAAATAAAAGTACACAGTAAATAGTTCGACAAACTGATCAATTTATATAATCATCAAGTGACTTTAAGCTATCTTCATCATCCATGTATTGGTTTAACTGGGGTTCTTGAATGAATATAAAACACACATGTGTTGACATAGGCTTTCATATTAATTAGTAAACGCAAATCATCAATAGATTTTACGCATTGAAAAACAGTGACATATTTTCTGGTAAAGTTGATTTTAAAGCACTTTTAAAATGTTGTTTTCTAGGTACATTTTCAAAAAAAAAATAGATTTTAATGTCAGGTTGGTCTAGCGGTACAGCGCTCGAATTCGGACCTCGGTGGGCATCGGGGTTCAAATCCCACCACTGGCCCACTAAAATGCGGGCCCACGCGTTCGGCTTCGCTAAACAATGTCCACTGCCGAAAGATATGCGGTTCTCGTAAAACATTTAAAGTAATAAACATAAAATTGAAAAAAAATAATTAAAAAAAATAGCATACACCTGTCAAAACGAATTCCCATTATGTATCGTACAAAAAAGGATAATAAATATATATGTATAAATAAAATTATATGTTTTTATAATTTCCAAATATATATTATTGAATAGAAAGTTAATGATAACTATCAAAATAAGTTATATATGTTGTCATGGTAAATTAGAGTAGCGCAGTCATTTGAGGGTTTGTAATAAAAGTGGTCAAGGCATTGATCTAATACCCAATAGGACATGAGTTCGAGGTCGTGTATGAGTGACGTGAAACGTATCTAAACAAGGATGTGCAACAGCTGTACCGTGCTCCTGGTTGACTGAAACCGTGTAAAGCTATTATTCAAGTAAATCTGATAATTTAGATAAATTAATCAATTTATTCAATTGTCAAGTGCATGTAAGGTTATCACCAGAATTCTTGAAGTAATGCAAAACAACTGTGTTGACATAAAGTTTTGCAAATGATCAATTTTATCAACAGTAGATCCTGCACATTAAAAGACAGTATCAGTGACATATTTTGTGGTAAAGTTGATTTTAAAACACGAAAATATTTTCTTTTACGTTTAAAAGGTTGTTATTTAAATACGTTTTCAAATAAAAATTAATCCTACTATTAGATTTTAATAATAATAATAATAACATAAATTTGTCAAAACAAATTCCAATTATTTATTAAACAGAAAAAAAGAAATCAATAAATAAATATAAATAAAATTGTATGTTATTTTCAATTTAAAAAAAGATCACTGCAAACTTACAGTCTCAATTTCCAATAATGATAATATTTCCAACTGTGCATTCTAGACTGGGTGCTCTCAAGCACCTCAAGTATCACAAAGACCGAGTGCAGAGCGGTATAACTAAACTTCCGCTTTGGCGGATACGTCCAAGCATACACCTAGGGTACTTCAAAGGTATCATGAAGCATATATGCCCAAGAGAGAAAACTGAAGTCAGTAGGAATGAAGGTGTTTCGATGGTCGTTGGAAGTATCCAAATTAAACAGAATTAAACATGAAGTTGTTAGAAGAAAACTGAAAGTCATCAAAGCTCACAAAAAAATTAAGAAAAAAGGTTAAGACGGTACGGCTTCATTCTACGTAAAGAAGAAAACTACATTACAAGGAGAATAATGGCGCTGGAAGTGGAAGGTTAAAGAAATCGTGGTCAACCAAAGAGGAGATGGTTGGATGATTGTAGAAACCGATATGAAGGAAAAGGGACTGACAAAAATTGACGCCACATATACACGTTAAGTGCAAAACCAATGTGTACTTAAATTCATGTCTGCCGTATTTAGCAAAGTTACTATCCAATCCCAACAAAGTTCAAAGTGACCTTTACATTAGCCTATCCAAATCATGAATATGTTTTTTTTGTTTTCCTTTGGTCTGACCAATTACCGTTGTTTGTAATCTGCTCATTTTAATTTGTGACCATTTATTATCCTTCATCCAGTGTATTATTTTATTAGCCATGCTCACTCATGAGTCATGAGTCATTCGCATTTTATGTATACTGACATATTTGCACACTATTAACCATAGTGTCCCCTAAATAATAACATGCCTCTTTACACATCATATTGAACATGACTTTTAAATATACGTTGATTTTTGATTTTTTTCTTTTTTAGCCTATGTAATTTAACCTTACTTTACTTATTTATTTTTGGACTGATGTTACACACTGCTAATTGTATTGTATTTTTATAATTGTACATATTTTTTGTGTTGAAAAGCTACTTCTACTGAAGTATCTAAGCCAATAACCATAAATAATAATAATAATAATAATAAATGGAGAATGCTACCAGAAACAGCGACCCATCATCAAAGAGGGAGGAGCTGTAAAGAAAGAATAAGAAAAAGAAGCAAATTTATACCCTATGTAGCTAATAGACTAAGGCAACCTTGAATATATATATTGAATAAAAATAAGCTATATATGTTGTCATGATACATTAGAGTAGCGCAGCCATTTGAGGCCTCAAATTTAAACACCCTGCTGCCAAAAACATCGCTTTTTAAATAACCTACTCAGATGAAATTTCTATAACGGGCAATTCAAAATGTTCGGTGTCGGAATTCTTTTGATAAATAATTGCTTCGCCATTTTCATTCTCACAATCGTCATTTTGAAATTCAGTCAAATCGATATCATCAAATGGTATCAATTTGAGCCACAAAATACATGTAAGACGTCCAACACAATTGTGTTCGGATAAAACTAGAGATTTCAACTTGGCTTTAAACCGTTGTAAAATAAACGGACTAATGGAGACAGATTTGTCGTCATGATTGTTATTCGTATCAACTTTTTCATCACTGTGATCTACATTATTAAATATTTTAATATATACTACTTAAACATATTTTAGTAATATACAATGTAGCAACAAAAAAATGGTATACATTGTTACCTTTATGAGGTTCGGAATTAATTGTTTGCGGTGTCTGTAAAATATAAATAAAATACATTTTATTTATTATTATTTTTTCTATTGTTTAAATATTAAATGCATAGTATTGTTAGATTCACTTAGACCTAAGCAGGTTCGAATCCCACCACCGGCCCACTAAATGTGGGCCCAAGTTTAGCTTCGCGCACATGTCCACTGCTGAAAGGCATGCGCGTTTCCCGTCTCAAAACATTCCAAGTAGTGAACATAGATAAAATGTCATTTTGTCAGTTAGGCGATCTCGGATCGGTGCTTTATCTCGTGTTTTCTATTGAAGTTTTAACCAGTAAGCCACGGGCGGTTAGAACAAGGCCTATTGCCCACTGTCTTCAAATGCTGAACGTTAATACCACTAACAATTAAATAAATGATCTCTTCTACTAGGAATTTTAACATATAGGTCCTGGCATACTTCACAAGTTTAATAGCCTAAATGGCACGGTTTGGTTATATTTATTATGGAATTTTTAAGAGTGATATATTATAATTATCAGATTGAATGAATAATAATAATAATAATAATAATTATTATTATTATTATTTCAGTTGTGTTATATATTATCATTACTATATATATGTGCCGGGGTGGCCTAGCGGTACAGCGCTCGAACTCGGACCTCGGTGGGCATCGGGGTTCGAATCCCATCACCGGCACTAAAAAGCTGGCCCACGTTCGGCTTCGCTAAAATGTCCACTACTGAAAGGCATGTTTCTTATATAGCATTCAAAGTAATAAACATAAAATAAATAAATAATAATACATGTTACATTAGTATTGTCAAATTTACTTGAATAATACATTTACTAGATATAAAAATATATTTACTTTAAAAACAGAGTTAAATTTATTGCAGATAACTTACATCGGTTAAAATGGACTCCACTGCTAAAAAATAAAAAAATAATAATATAAATAGTCTAAATATAATATGTTGTAATCATGCATTGCGAGCCCTCGAATGACTGCGCTACACTAAATTATTGACTATTATTATTATTGTTATTATTACTATTATTATTATTACTATTATCATTACTATTACTGTTATTATTATTATTACTGTTATTATTATTGTTATTACAATTATATGCCCTATGGAAAATAATGAAGATGTGATAACGTGATCACCAACCAAAATGAATGTACCTAATATATATATATATATATATATATATATATATATATATATATAATATATATATATATATATATATTAAAATGTGCCTGAAAACCACATTGTATACATAAAAGAAAATATTATTATAATTGCTTTCAAGATAACTCAAAATCAACTCTACTACAAATATGTCATCTTTGTAAAGGTAAAAATAAGAGAAAAAGGTTTGATTTTCAATTGTCGAATTCAGCAAGTACATTTGCCCTTCAATTATGATGCTATAAAATGACACTACAGTAATACTTGGGCTGGTAAGCAAACGTAGTATAACAATTGAATCCAACATTTAATCTTGATTCAAAGAATTTAAACAATACTGGCAATATTCCTAACTGTGCATCCTCCATGTGGTACATCCTGGATTGGAGAGATTATAAAAATAACAGTGTACGGCGGTTTAACTGAACTCGTGCTTCGGCACGTGGGTGCAAGCGTACACTCAGGGTACTTCAATGGTATCTTAAGACATACGTGTACTATATGTAACCCTTGGACTCTATCAATCTTTGCAAACCGTCTTTTCGTCACAAGGATGCTGTCTACCGGTCAAGAAATTTTGTTATTTTTCTACGTTTGTTATACTTATCAAGTTATCGAAGTTGATGTGGTACAAATATAAAAAATTATGAAGAAATAACTATATTACCAACCACAGCAAATAAATGAATTTTATTTATTTGCTTACACAGACTGTAATAACACAAAAACAAACAAACCAAGATCAGTGTTGTTTATACAGTCACATTAAACCATTTGTAATTAATCAAAATCATAACAACTAGAGTACTTAAACTGAACAATGAATATTATTCACAAAATTAAAAAAAACGTGATTTTTGTTAACTGAAAAATATAATTTCTAATCAAAAATAATAAATACAAGTCTTTATTTAAATCTTTAAGTGGACACTTGCTTCTTGAACATTATGTAATGTAACTTACCGGCTAGTTCAGTTCCGCTATTGGTTGTCGTGTTCTCATCAAAGTCTTCTTGATAAACTGGAAAAGAATTATATACAACAAATACTTACCTGATTGTTCTTTTGATGTAGCAAAACTGGTCAATTGAGGATTTTTGCGCAATTCTTGTCTGACTTCTGATGCAGCTTGGCATCTTCAAAATAAATTAAAAAAAAAACAATATTCAGATCAAACTACTTATTAAGTAGTAAATGTAATTATATTTAATTTATTTTAAAATTTATTTAAGTTATATTATATATATATTGCTGAAAAACTTGGTTTACAAATTTTAAAATCAGAGTTATTTAAATAATTTTTAATTTTACTTATACTAAATACGTTTGTGGTAGATGAATATTGAAATAATTTAAACCATCCTAAAATGGGACCTGTCAAAATTAACACATTGAAATTGATTGACTTTCCTTACATTACCTAAGCATATAAGCAATATCAATATTCAAAATACTAAAAATATTTCTTTTTAACACATAGCATTACCAAATTTACACATTTCGACAACATAAAAATACTACTACATTATTTGCTTAAAAATAAATTGTACATATATATGTACATATATACAGAACAGACATCACCAATTGTCTAAAGTTAATAGTTCGGAGAATAGCCATGGATTTTTATAACTTCTTTTAACCGCTTCGGATAAGAATCGACCAAATTATTAATAAAATCTTGTAGAATTCGATGGTTCAACACATAATTAATTTTTACTGTGTGATTATTTTATGTAATTAACTTAAGATGTATATAATGTTTAAGTGTAACTATTACCATTTATCCATTTGAATGCCATTTATCCAAAAATTCCACGATACTCAACTATTTATAGTTATAAAAAAGTTAAAAAACAATTCACTTCAAGTATTAATAGTCCATATTATTTTAGCATAATTACTTTGTTAAAAAAAGTCTCTTAAGCTAAAACAACAAAAATTGAAAACTAAGAGTTCACTAACAAGTACCATTTTGGTTATTTGAATAAACCAATAGGGATGCTAATAATCCTGAGGATTTGAGTAATGCTTATAAAGTTTCAATTTCCAATGATGGTAATATTCCTGACTGTTAGTCCTCCACGTGGTGCATCCTGGACTAGGTGCCCCTAGGCATCTAGACTAATAACAGCAGGGTCCGAGTGCACAGCGGTATAACTGGGCTTCCGTTACGGCGGGTGGGTGCGAACATACACTCAGGATACTGAAAAGGTATTTAAAGGTATACGTATACCATATGTAGCCCTTGGGCTAAGGGAGATAACCCTGACAAAAACTCAGGCGGCCTCGTCAATCTTTGCGAACAGCGGCGACGTCACAAGGATGCCGTCTACCAGCCAAGAAACTTTGTTATTCTTCCACGTTTGTCTACGCTTGTCAAGCATTGAAATCGATCGTTCTACATGTCGTATAAATATGGGAAATAATGAATGAATGAATGAAATGAATTATGCTCTTGTTTTGACCTTCAATATGTCAATAGTTTTTGGTGTTGGTAACAGAACCTACCCGATAATTATATTTCCAACTTGACAAATAACCTACTTATAACAGGGCTCTCCACCCTCGACATTCAAATAGATGAAATGACCGTTGGGACTGCCAATGCGCTTGCCTTGAGTATGACGGTATTCACAACACGCGCTGATGCGTGTATCCTGTGTACCGTCAATGCAAAATGACAAACTAAAAGGAAATCCCGGTACTCGTTGCGAAGTAATTTGGAATACATCTGGAAAGCAAAAACATGTATAGTAACTTAATTGGCTTTTACCTGGAGAAATGCTAATAATCCTGAGAATTTGAGCAATGCATATAAAGTCTCAATTTCTAATGATGGTGATATTCCTGACTGTTCGTCCTCCACGTCGTGCATCCTGGATTAAGTACTAACAGCAGGGTATAACTGGTCTTCCGCTACGGAGCGTGGGTGTAAGCATACACCCAGGATACTTAAAAGTATCTAAAACTATACGCATGTCATATGTAGCCGTTGAGCTAAGGGAGATAATCCTGACAAAAAATCAGGCGACCTCGTCAATCTTTGCAAACAGTGGCGACGTCACAAGGATGCCGTCTACCAGCCAAGAAACTTTGTTATTCTTCCACGTTTGTCTACGCTTGTCAAGCCATCGAGGTCGATCTTTTGCTATGCCGTGTAAACATAGCAAATAATGAAGAAGTTATCACGTTACAAACTATCTGGAATTTATTTCAAGGTCATTCTCTTACTGTTTCTATATAAAAGTATCGATGTCTTTGTAACGGCGATACTTTTAGTAACATCACCTGATTTTTTCATAAAGTTATTTTCCTTAATTTATCCATATGTACCTTAATACATGTTCTAAGTAGCCTGAGTGTTTACCTGCATCTATGTGCCTAGACGGAAGCCCACTGCACTTAGTCCAGGATGAGCCACGTGGAAGTGACAATTAAGAATATCACCATAATTGGAAGTTGAGATTTTGTGAGCATTACTCAAATTATCAGAATCATTAACATCTCAAAGGGTGTGGAGTTGTTACCTCGCGGTGAATGATGTATACATGAACCTATATAAATTATTTCTGCCTGATTCATTTGGCCTCCGTTTAAATCTGCCCACATTATTAATGACCATGTCCTATAATGACCTTCACACAAATGTCCGCCCAACAATTTGTGCCAAGAGAGGGTTAGAAATGAATCAATCCAGCCAGTTTGCGGTATCTGGCACTAAAAAACCGACTCAAAAACTGTATTTAATACTTTTAATTGATTTGATACAGAACTGGATGGAAGAAAATGGCAGGAAACAGTAACCATTCTATAAATAGAAGGAAAGGCACTTTGTACTTTGCTTCAAATTACTTTAACTCAAGTATTTAATATTATTATACTTAATAATAATAATAATAATAGAAGTAGTAGTAGTAGTAATAATAATATATCATATATATATTGCAAATGTTAATCACCACCGGTTTACGTTCAGTTTCACTAAAAATATCCACTGCTGAAAGATGCGTTTGCTATCAAGCCATTCAAAGTAATAAAAAAAAAAGTCTATGTAAAACTTGAAAGGTATTGACTGCTGATAACTCCGATCAACGATGACTCAAACCAAGTGGATTCATTAATTGAACGAATGCGACAAAACCCTCCTAACCTACTAATAATTATTCATATTGCTAGAAATGTTTAACAGTACTGTATTGTAAATAAATGTATAATTACGTGTCCGTTGTCATGGTTCCAGAAGATTAGATAATAATGTAGATCAATCAATAAATAACATGTAGAAAGTTGTAAGCTAAAATCATCATCAATAAACATGTACATTGTGTAAAAATGGTTGTTTTCTTTTTGATGTTGTACTTATTGTATGATTTAATATACGTTTTGTATTTTAATGGTGCAAAATCCTTGTGTGTAGTCAATGATGCTAAATACACTTCTACACTTCTACTGTTACGACATCTACACCTACTAGTGAATAATTATTTAAATCATGCATAAAAACATCAACATAGTGCAAAAAACAATTCTTTGGAATGCAAAATAATCCAAAAACGTATCACCCAACGAAAAAGTGCAATTATCTCCCGGAAATAGTAAATCTTGGAACAATGCTACTGTATTTGTTCCACATGGCTGCTGGATAACCTAAATATGTCTTGACTTCATTGGTACTACTACCACAACAACAAGAACAACAACAACAACTACTACTACTAACAATAATAATAAGAATGCTGAAATGGTACTATAATCTACATCCTAGGTAAAAAAAGCATTTAACCAAATATTCACATAACGCAAAAAACAGAAAAAAGTGTATATGATTGTCACACAACGAAAACGTTCAATTACCTCCTGGAAATAGTAAATCTTGGAACAACACAACTGTACTTGTTCCACATGGCTGCTGAATAACCGAAATGTGTCTTGGCTTGATCAGCGGTCCACCTATCGGTTGTCGTGTGGGCTTCGATCTGCCCGAATATTGTGCATTCACTTTGGCTTCTTCAATTCGCGAACATCCCAAATAAACAAATGTAACCCTACAGGGAGTCCACGATGACTGGTGTTGAAAATACAAATACGCATAATTAATTTTTGACTAGCAAAGTGGGTTTAGGGATGATCTAGCGATACAGCGCTCGAATTTGGACCTCGGTGGACATGGGGGTTCGAATCCCATCGCCGGCCCACTAAAATGCGGGCCCACGCGTTTGGCTTCGCCAATTGTCCACTGCTGAAAGATGTTTCTCGTGCAAACATTCAAAGTAGCGAACATAAAATAAAATAAAAAATGTTGCTAATTCTAAGAAGGAGAGTTTGGGCCCAAGGTTAGCAACTTGATCGCTGTAAAAAAATCGATATTGCTAGAAAAACAGTACAAAAGGACGCCATTCCGTCACACAACGGCAAAGAAATAATAGCATAATTCAAATGACGGGGTTAAATGAAAGCCAGAAGGAAGCTTAATCTTTGATTTTCAGAATCTTCGGTTAGATAATAAAAATTACTTGGTCAAATTCTACGTTTACTGCCAGAAATACCACCATAAACTGTTCTAATAATAGGCTGTCTCATAAAGAATTAAACATAAATGTTGGCATAATGTTCAAACACATGGAATCATTTTGCTACCCCATACATTCTTTTCATGGGACTATGTTATTGTTGTTTTTTCTGTTACTGTCATTTTGTTACCTTATGTAAATATAAATATTTAAATAATTAAGACATGAATAATAGAGATGACTGCAGGTTTATACTTGGCATTAAGTAGTCATATGAATTCCATCATGAAATAACATTTATCGTCTAGATTTTGTTAACCAGGAGCACTGTACAGCTGCTTCACATCTTTGTTTGGAATCGTCAAAAGTGAATACCTTTCAAGCATCAACTAATTACTTCCTTTTTGTTTATTGATAAGCTATTTTTGTCTTATTGGTTACTACTTCTAATTAGTAGTACACAAGTTATTTGTATTGCAATTATTCACAGTAGAAATAGTTTATTAAAAAGTAGAATGCAGGAAAGAGAATTTTAAAAGTACAACCAATTTGAATAATAAAAAGGTTTAAGGTCATTGAGAAGGAAAACAAACTCAATTTGTTTGCTAAAATTTTGAAAAACAAAATCGATAAATGACGATTTAACTAAATATTAATTGATATTTAATTTACAAACAATGGAAATAAAATATGAATTACGGGATTTCAATTAGAATTGTTAAATTTATGAAATAATAAATCCACTTAGGTCAAATTCTACGTTTACCGGCCCTCAAAAGACCAGCAAGAACGGTTTTGGAATGGGTACTTGAAAATGGTAGGAGTAGACCACAGAAAAAATGGAAGAGCCAATACAAACGAATGTCTCATAAAGTCATTTTCTTATTGTGCCGGGGTGATCTAGCGGTACAGCGCTCGAATTCGGACCTCGGTGGACATGGGTTCGAATCCCATCGCCGCCACTAAAATGCGGGCCCACGTTTGGCTTCGCTAAAATATCCACTACTGAAAGGCATGTTTCTTATAAAACATTCAAAGTAATAAACATAAAAATAAATAAATAGGAATTGCAAATTCTTATTTACATTGTTCTCGTTTTGTAGAGCTTGGGGCTAACACCAGATCGAGATGAATTTAAATTATTATTATCAAAGTTTGATAAAATGGTGTCTTTTTGTTGTTCCCTAACTTTAAATGTTTTCGGGAACCATTTTTCAGCAGCGGACATTTTAGCAAAACCGAACGTGGCCCACATTTAATGGGTCGGTGGTAGATCAAACCCAGATTTAAATTAAAGCGTTGTACCGTTGGAATACCTCAGCTTTGTAGATATACAACGACTTAATTGTATCAAACATGTACATTATTAAAACGACCGACAAAAAGCCTATCTTTTAATTATTACTATTTTAGTTCCTAAAAAGCACAAAACAGCAAAATTGTTCCATGTGATTATACATTGACGGTTTGGCTTTAAAAATCGTGCATATTAGAAGTGACTTTTTATTCACTTCTTACATTCTATCTCTAGTTTGATCAAATTAAAACCTGTAGTTGTTTCTCTATAAAGAGCAATCGAAACCTTGTTTGTTTGTCAATAAAACTTAGAACCGGCTAAGTTAGAGTTATAATATAATACAGTCAATATCGAATAAAATCCATTTAAAATGTTGTATAATAAAAGAAATTTATACAAACGCAACATATAACAAAAACTACATTTTACTTCAAGTTGACGATGATTAAACGTATTAAAACGAGATTTTATTTTTGTTTTGTTTGTCTTTTGAGCTTTTGATTTAATCGATTTAGTTGTCGATTGCAGGGGAGCAGATTTGAGACAATTCAAGGACGTTGTCTGATTAATTTCGCGTTCCTAAAATTAATCAAATATAAAGTGAAAATTGGAATGCGTCAAACAGTTCCCTCTGCTAATTTATAATTTTTTACTTAAAAAAAATTAATGAACACTTTGTAAAATAAAGTTATTTCTAAAAATTTAATTCATAAAATATTTTTTATTAAAACATAAAAGACATCATTTAGAATTTCTTTAAAATTAATCCTTTTTAAATTGAAAACAAATTAATATAATATTTAAACATATTGTACATTAACACGTTATAATTTCTATTTAAGTGTTTACTTTAATATTTTGAACCTTTTGCACATTTTTCAAATAATCTAAATGCTTTTTCAGTCTACCCTGTCTACGTCGTTCTTCTTCTAACGATTTTTCAATAATTGATTGAGCAATAAGTTGTAAAAATTCTCTTTTTCTATCCTCACGCAATCGAAATTCACGATAATCGGCTTCGGGTATTATTTCACCGCTTTTCGTTATCTAAACAATACAAAATAAGAATTAAATAATGTTTTTTAATATTTACTGATTATCCGATTATTACTTTTTGTTTAATATTTCTGTAAATATAACATTATTTACTATGATTAAGTAATCAAAAATATTTGGCACCAAATAAATATTTTTAATCTGCACAGTTTATTCTTTCATTTTAACATCAAAGTGCATTTTTATAATTGCTCATATTATTTTTTTAAATGTAATTTAAATAAAACAGTTATAAACGTATTTAAATAAATGGTAATTAAAACACTGTTTTAAATACTGATGTAAATTAAGCTTGTTTATTAATAAAAACGTTATTTGTTAACAAATTTACTAGTTTTAAAAACTTTATAAATTCAAACATAAAAATATAAACATTAATTAATTAATGTTATTAATATTATAAAATCCTAAATAAAAAATAAGTTATGAAATAAAACAAAATATTTTTTAAACAATATATTTATTTGCAACTTTTACACAAAAAATTATTAGTACATGCAACAAACATTTTTACTTAATATGCAAATTTTAATAACAAATAAAGGGACTAAAATATTTATAAATTTAAAATTATTTAGACCATTATTAATAAAATATAATAATTTAGTTTTTTAATAATGAGTATATATACATAATTTAAATTTAATAAAAAATGTTTAACATTATGTAGTAAATAACATTTGTTTATATTTACATAATTCAATTTCAACAAACTGTAATTAATAGTAAAATTTATTTATTATTTGAAAAACTTTACGCAAATATTGTATAATGTAGTAAGAAATGCTAAAATATATATGTTAAAAATAAAAACACATAATGCAGTATTTTTCTAACAACTAAATATAAAATTATTAAACAATATAATTTACACGTATATTAAAACAAAAAGACATCGAGAAAAATAAGCATAGTAAAATCTTACTATGCCATTATTAATCAAATGGTTTTTAATTCTTGAAGAATTAAAATAATGTACCAAATGTTTATCAGTAAGACTAGAGTACGTAGATAATAAACTAAAACATAATAAAATACAAAATATATTAGAAATGTAAATAATTATATTCTTTATTATTTCTAAATATTTAAATGTTAGTTTAAAATACATTATTAAATAATGTTAAAAAATCTATTTAAGATTAAAGATAAAAAAATCAAATAAATTTTTTACTTATTTTTGTCGCGGAAAGACATCTCAAACATTAACGTTAACTTTATATTGTGCGCAAAATTATTATAAAGTACTTTCAGATAATAAAACAAAATATTATATTTTTAAATATAAAATAAATTAATATGTTAAAAAAATTATTTTATGATATTAAAGTAATTTTTTAAATGCTTTTTGTGCACAAAAAACGTTTTTTAATTTTAGTTGTGTTTAAATAAACATTTTAAAAATTAGCATGAAAACATAATATACAAGTATGTAAAAATTAAAAATGTTAATACTACTAGTTTTAATTATTTAAAATATAAGTATTTTTAATATTCTGTCAGTGTAATTAAATCCTATATTTGTTATTAAACGATATTTAATTTTAAGTTATTTATCCCCATAAATTAAAATAACAGTAAGCAAATAAACACAAACCAATTGTTTTCAGTTGTGTTAAAAATTTAATTAAATTATTTTTATTACAGTACATATATATTACATTATATTAACCGATAAAGTTTATTGAACTAGTTATAATTACAAGATTTTTATAACTGAATATTTAGGCTGTTTATATAGATTTTTATTAATTAAATGTACAATATATATATATATATATACAGGGTTTAAATGGTACTTGTCAGTGAACTCTTATTTTTTAATTTGTGCTATTTTAACTTGAAAGTTATATTTTTTTCAACTAAGTAATTATGCTAAAATAATATGGACTATCGATACTTAAAGTTAATTGTGTTTTCACTTTTTTATAATTATAAATAGTTAAGTGTCTTGGAATTTTTGGATAAATTGCATTCAAGTGGGTAAATGGTGATAGTCACACTTAAAAATTTTATACATATTAAGTTAAAAACATAAAACGATTACGCAACACTAATTTCAAAAAAATAATTTTGTTTACATAAGTTTATAAGTGTTTACATAACCCAGCACACGTCACTTCATACACTATATATAAAAAAATTGATCAGTTTTCATATTTTATATGTATTGAAAATTTAACATTAATTATGGTGTGAAAAGATCAAAGAATATTTTTAATTACTTTACCTTTCATTTTTGTTTTATTAACCTATCTATCATTAAAATTAAACTTTTGACCTTGGCACAATTTTGAACATTTATCTTGTGTGATTACGATGAGTTTAAATAGTGGAAGCTATTTTTTAAGTGCTTTAAATAGCAAAAAGCTGAGCTTTGTTCAATTGCCTCCATACAGCCCGGATCTCAATGTAATTGAAAATTTTTTTCAGTTATCTTAAACGTGAGGTGAATCGGACGGAAAATCGAGGCACACTCACCGAAAAAATTAATTATGTGTTGGATTATCGAATTCCACAGGATTATATCAACAATTTGGTCGATTCCTATCCAAAACGGTTAAAGGAAGTTATAAAAAAGCATGGCTATCCCCTGAATTATTAATTTTGGACAATTGGTGATGTCTGCTTTATAGATATGTACATATTTTATAATATAATTTATTTTTAAGCAAATAACGTAGTAGTTTTTTCATGTTGTCGAAATGTGTAAATTCTGGGTTTTTGGTCTAAGCGTAAATTTGATAATGCTATTTGCAAAAAGAAAATATTTTTAGTGTTTTGAATATTGATATTGCTAATGTGATGTTTAATGCTTATTTTAGTAAAATGTTGATGTGCCTAATATGCTTAAGTGATGTAAGGAAAGTCAATCAATTTCAATATGCTAATTTTGACAGCTCCTATTTTAGCCCCTGTATATATAATGTTATTACTGAAGTAATCTAGCAGTACAACGCTAGACTCAAACCTGGAAGAGTATAAGTCTAATTCTTAACACCGACCGACTAAATGCGGGCCTACGTTCGGCTTTACTAAAATGTCTACAGCTAAAAGATGCGTTTCCCGTCAAAACATTTAAAGTAGTAAAAATAAAAAATACAAAAAACAAAAGATAAAATAAAAGAGTTAATTTTGATATAAATAAAATAAAATAAAACAAAACAAAACAAAACAAACTATGTTCAATTTATATATTTATCATGTTTTTAAGTATAGAATCAACATTTAAGTACTATTACAAAAGTATATGAATAATGTTTGCTTTTGTATAATATATGCATTATATACATAAATATCTAAAAAAACTTTATTTCATACAAATATTGTTTATATATATATGTACTTTTAAAATCTAATTTTGTCGAACAAAATATACATTTTATTTTTACTATTTAAAAAAATAAATAGCAATTAAAAACGTGTCTACATTTTTAATTTTGATAAAATAAAATTGAGTCTTTGTGACGGTTCCGCACTTGGCGGTCTTTCGGTGGTACTTCCATAGAGCTGACTTGACTGTCGCTGCCCAATAGATGAAGCGCTGTCAATCAGTGATTGATTTGTGTTAGACAATTTTTTGCCACTAATACTCAAACTTCGTTTCGTCGTCGACGACAAAGCAGTCGCTTTAGGTGACTTGTTCTTTTTAAATATAAAAACGATATTCTACAGTTTGAAAAAGAAAAGAAAATGGTGTACAATGTCTATACGGTATTAAAGCATAAAAATAAAATATTAAACTTTTTTTAATATTATGAATTATTATAGTTTTTTTAAATATTAAGAATCATTATAGTTTTAAATTCTTTTGTTATTTTAAATGTTTTACTAGAAACGTATTTATTTAGCTGTGAATAAACACGAACGTGGGCCCGGATTCTATGCCGGTGGTGAGGGTTGAAATAATGTTTACCGAGGTTCAAATCGAGCACTGTACCACTAGACCACCCCGGCACGTACTATTTTTTATAATTTGTGAGTTGTATCCACTTGTTAACATAAATATTGTTAATGATGTTTTAATAAAAATATAAGAAGACGTACATTTACGTCTTCTTATATTTTTATTTGGAATTATAAAGGGAACTCAATGCTTTAAAATGATGTCTTAGTTTGTTTGTTTGCTGTTATAATAATTTATGTGGCTAAACAACTACAGATAAATGTTGTTAATTGATTATTATGCAATGTCCGTTTACTCGTTAAAATATAAACAACAGACATAGATAATAAAATATTTTGAACATTTTGAACGTGATACTGGGGTAATCTAGGGATAGAGTACTCGACTAGAACATGGGTGGGCATAGGCTTGATCTTTACTACTACTTTTAAAGTATGTTTTTTGTGAAACATTTAAAGTAGTAAAAATACAATAAAATTGTAAGAATAATAAAAGAGTTTGATACCTTGTTTAGTTTTAACAAAATATCCACTTACTGAAAAATGTTTCTCGTAAAGCATCAATAAACAACAACAATAGAAAAGATAGAAAAAACACAATTAATTTCTAGGATTGTTGTATTAAAATTGTCAGATTCACTTAAATAATAAATTTACTAGATTTTTAAATCAACAAGGAATAATGTACAGCTGTTTTATCCATATTTTACACACACATACACACACACACATGAATCATTTTATAGTCTACAAAGTAAGTTATTTAACTTACTTTTAAACAACGATTTGGTATTGAATTAATGATGCAAGCAAACGCAATTAGAACAATGCTTGCAATTTGTATATTTGTACATTTTAATGAACGGTGCAACCAAAAATATTCGTAAACTGGTTAAAAACATTTTAAAAAATTTAAAAATGATTTTTGTTTAAAACATTTTTAAAATGATTCAGCGTAGCGCGTATTTCAACAATGTTATAGTTTATATTTATGCCCAACTTATACATTTAATTAACTCCACTTCGTTAACTATAGTGGTTAAAGCATCAGATAGGGTGTGGGTTTTAAGTTCCTATAAGTACTGATAATAATTCTAACCAATAAGTTGGTGGCAGAACCACTTCTTTATTAATCCCAAGTTTAAATAGCTCCTCGAAATTTTGGATGCAAAGGGTGTCAGATACGAATTAAAGTTAAAGGGATAAATAAAGTTTCTTGGCTAAAAAACCGTTTTTTTGCAGCAACGCCGGTTAATGAATCCACAAGCCTAAGCGGCTATACATGATAAATAGTTACCTTGAGATACGTTTTAGGTAGTTTGGATGTATGATATTATTAATTTATTAAACGGGAATCCCAGTTATACCGCTATGTACTCGAGTTCCTGTTGCTATGATTCTAGATGCCTGTTGGCATCCATTAAACTAATTGATAATTGATAATGGAAAAGAAAGGTTATAGTAGAACATAAAAAACTTGACTAAGAGCTATTTGGTAAAATTACATTAAAATAAATGTTTTATAAAAGATCAAACAAGCAGAATCAGTTTGCTGCTCCCTTGTGTTGTTCTGATATTATGGAATTTGGTTTGAGCACTCTGTTTTATTTCTGTTTGGAATTATATTACTAACAAATTATCTAAGTAGTCAAACACGTAATAAAAATGCTGTGGTTTTCTAAAAACATAATTATCAATCTTGTAACAATCTAATAATATATTATTAAAAATTGTTATAATTGCACAAAGACTTACGTATACAAACAGGCAACGCGCAAATAGGTTGTAAAGTTCGAACAGTGCGGTTGATAAAGCTTTCTAAGACTTCCATAATCAAAATAATAACTGAAATGTTTAAAAAAATTAATATAGTGTAAACAGTTATTGATAATTTTGTTTTCATTGTTGTTTTAAGAAAATAGGCTTCGTTTAGAGACATTTAAAAATAGAACTGCCAGGAATGGCATCTGGAAGTAAAAATGTCGGTTTGGAAACGATTTAATGGTTTGATACGAACAACCAAATAGAGAAAACCGACCCCAAAACAGAAATTCTCTCCCCCCCCAAAAAAAGCAGTAAAAAAAGAAAATTAATGTTAAAAAGATATATAATAAGGTAAAAATGCCATATTGTTTAAATTTAAATTTAACATTGAAGCGTCGCCCTACAAGTAAAAACAAGAAAAATCTTATTGGGTAAAATTGAATTTCATTCAATCTATAAACAAAATACAAAATGCATAATATATGAATGAATATAAAATATTTAGCAATCAATAAGCAATACCATTGAACCGTGTATGCCAAGCAATATTTTAACTTACACGTGTTTACTATTATTATTATTATTATTAATAATATTGAAATGGTAATAATTTTGAAGATTTGACTAATGCTTATAAAGTCACAATTTCTAATGATAGTCATATTCCTGACTGTTCATCCTCCATGTGGTGCATCCTGGACTAGGTGCCAACAGGCATTTAGACTAATAACAATAGGAACTAAGTGTACAGCATTTTAACTGCGTTTTTACCGGATTCCTGTTTAGTAAATAGGTGTTAACAAAAAAGAGAAAATGATTAAAAGGTATCTCAGGGTAACTGTTTACCGGTTAAGAATGTGGATCCTTGAAGCGGCATCAACCTTAAAAAAGATCGCTTCATCAATTCCTGTAAACACTGGCGTCGTCGCATAGAAGCGATCATCTAACCAAGTTTAATTAGAAAAAAGCATTAAAATTTGAAATTAATGAAAAGGTGGTTTTCCCACCAACTTATATTAGGTTATGTTATTAATAATTATATCTATTATTATTAGTATTTATAATAATATTATTATTATTAATATTATTATTAATGTTATTATTATTAGTGTTATAATTATTAGTGTTATTTTATTATAATTATTGTTATTGTTATTATTATTCTTTTTATTACTGTTACTATTATTACTGTTATTATTATATCTGTTATTATTATTATCGTTATCATTTTTATTATTATTGCTATGTTATTATTATTATTATTATTATTATTTTATTACTGTTATTAGTATTGTTATTACTGTTGTTATTATTATTCTTTTTATTACTGTTATTATTATTGTTATTATTATTATCATTATTATTGTTATTCCTGTTTAAATGCTTTACCAGAAAAAGTTTTATCATTTCCCATTTTTTTAAATTTGTTACTACTGTACGGGAAATATGTCTTTCAGCTGTGAATATTAATCAAAGCCAAATTTGTATCCTCTTTTAATGATTTGCGTCAAACTTATGGCTCAAATTAAGTGCTGTACTACTTTTGGATTAAGGTAGATAACCCTGACGAAAAATCAGGCGGCCTCGTTAATTCTTGCTGTTAACCAATCAACCATGTTGGTTACTGTTATTAGTTTTGTTATTATTATTATTATTATTATTATTATTATTATTATTATTATTATTATTATTATTATTATTATTATTATTATTATTATTATTATTATTATTATTATTATTATTATTATTATTATTATTATTATTATTATTATTATTATTATTATTGTTATTATACAATTGTTTTGCTTTAGAATAAACTTGATAACAAAAACAGGAAAAATTACAACAACAAAGTCCCATAATTAGGAAAGAATGTGGAGACAACAAAATAATTCCATGTGTTTGACTATATTGCAACAATATTTGTTTGATTCTATCGATACATTTATTTTAATGTCATTTTACCGAACCATTTTTTGTCAAGTTTTCTGTGACCAACCGTCATTAACTGTTTATTCCAAAACAGTTTATTTTGGTCTATTGGGGGGCAGTAAACATAGTATTAAATCGAGTAATTTTCTTTATCCTTCTGACTTTTATTTAACTTTATAATCTGTGTCCTGCTATAATTACGAGGCTGTTATTTACTGCAATGGCATCATTTTATTATTTCTGTAGAAACTATGTTGCTAACCTTGAGTTCACAACCATCCTCCTTTATCCCAATTTTGGATTGGCTACACGGAGATTACTCAAAAATAAACACTGTACATCCCTGTTAAAAATTATTAACAAGTTTCTTTTTGGTTTTCGAAATTTTAGATCAACATTTCGATCACTGACAAGTAGACTTTATTTTTTCTAATCATTCTGAGGATTAAGAGTAATGCTTATAAAGTTTCAAATTCCAATAATGGCAATATTCCTGACAGTTTCTCTTCTACGTAATGCATCTTGGATCAGATGCTTACAGACATCTAAACTGATAACAACAAGGAACGAGTGCACAGCGGTATAACTTGGCATTTACTGGACTCAGTGAATTGGTGCTAGCATACATCCAAGAGGTCTAAAAGTCATCTCAAGGTATCCATCCATCAACTGGCATCAAAATCTAATTTCCCCAAAAACGTTCCTGTAAATACTGTCCCTAGGAAGTGATCTTTTAGTCAAGAAATTTTGTGTATTTCCCCAAGTTTAATTCGCATCCAATAACCTAATTGCATTGCAATTTGGAGCTTGGCATTAATGATTTTGCCAACAACTATTATTGTTATTGTGTATCTCTATTCAATTACCAGAAAGTCACTTCCAACAAATTGGTAATCTGTCCCCAAAAGCAAAACACAATAATGCACTTATCCGCTGTCCAAATAAAAGATATCTCATTAAAATATGTTCAGCTAGAAAGTTGATAAATGTTCATATTCAATTTGCTTGTATAATATTGGTGAATGTTGCTTCAAAATGCATTTAAGCATGTAGACGAATAACAGCAGGAACCGAGTGTACAGCGGTATAACCAGGTGCAAGAATGTGAACCTAGAATAGTTAAAACGCATGTCAAAGTATACATTAGTCGTATACAGCCGTTGGACTAAAGGTAATAACCTTGACAAGATTTCATGCACCAAACAATGGTGCCGTTATAATAATGCCGTCTATCAACTAATAAATAATAAAGACGTGACTACGTAATCCATTACACAATAGATGAATACAATGTACATAGCACAGCGTCCACAATGGAATAAAATTAAAACTTTTGTACATGCATTTTATATATAGTCAAATAAAGCATTTTTTTCAAGGTCACACATACATTCAAACACCCATCATTGTTTGGATTGTTTATTTTTTTTCTCCTCCAGTTGTCATAGTAATAATATTATTTTCCCTAATTGCTTATGTATGTATGCATTTATCTATCTATCTATCTGCCCCTCTATGTAATAGTTTGCAAATATTATAAATTTCTTGTGCCTGTATTTATTGTTAGTTTGCAATTCCTTTTTTTTGGTTTTTCTCGTTTGAAGTAATTTTCTTTTGCCTACAATGTATTGTCGATTAGAGAAAAAAAAACAGTATTTAATTGAAATAAAATATTATATACAAAGCTTTGGATTTTTTGCTTAGATAATTATTTTTTGTAATATCCTAGTAAAAGGCTTCTGTCACTTGCTAAACCAGCAGTATTTGAGGATTTTGGGCAATTAAAATTGATCAGATTTACTATAAAGGTCATCTACTTGTAGCTCAATGGTTTCTCTAAACTTACAAAAAAAAATAATTTTTATACTGTGTACAAAACTCAACTTATTTCAATTTTGTTTACAACTTAATAGAACATGTATTACATAATCAAATTTCGCAAATGTATGATATAAAGCAACACTCGTTCTAGCAATCAATCATAATACCCCCGTTTGTTAAAACGTAAAAACAGATATATGTAATTTGTTCAAACAAAAATTTTGTTGACCAAAATACATTAATATAAATAAAAAAAAGTTATAAACTTTGTCATGCCAAAAATTCAATTAACATTTACTTCTATTTTTAACTTTTGCCATCCAATTTAAATCTGAAACTATTAAGGTACCAATAAAATTCTGAGAAACTCAATTTTTTATGACATTCTCTATAAGTAATTCGTTATTTTACAAATTGTTAACCGACCCTTTAAACACGATCTAGTAGAAGGAATCACTCACTTGCTAAATCAGTAGTAACATAACAGTATTTAGGACACGTGGTCAAGTCCAACCACGTATAGCTCAATGGTTAAGACGCTGGCCTGACACCAGATAGGGTGTCGGTTCAAGTTCATATGTGTAAAACTTGAAAGGGGTATGCGCTGCTGATGATTTCAAATATGGATGTGAAACAGCTGTACAGTTCTCCTGGTTGACTTAAAAATCTAGTAAATTTATTATTCAAGTGAATCTGACAATTCTAATATAACAATTCTAAAAATATATTGAAAAGATAAATAAATTGAGTCTAATTTTGTAAAAGTTTACAATATATCTGCACTCAATCTTTAATGTTGGTGGAATGTCTGGATCTGGATGGGTTCGAATCTCACTACCGACCTGCTAAATGCGGGTCTACATGTGAGTAGTGATCAGTCAGAATCTGGTTGCGCATGACTATCCCACCGGTTCATATTTGGCTTTGTTCGTAAAGTAGGAAAAAATGTTTACCACATGTTTGATATGTTTTATTTTGTACAATATTATTTAAAATTTGATGTCCTATTCATTTTTTTGATAGCATAAGCCACAAGGCATCTTTATACATCCGCTTTTCTTATTTTGCAATTGGTTTATAGCCAATAAAAACATTTTTTACTGATTTGAAAAATAATGGGTGTAACGGGATATAAAATAATAATAATAATAACATAGCTACAATAGTAATGACAATAATAGTAATTTAAATAATGCTAACAGTAACAATAATTATGGATAAATTAACAGTAATAGTACTAATTGCTTACTACTACTACTACTACTACTACTACTACTACTACTACTACTACTACTACTACTACTACTACTACTACTACTACTACTACTACTACTACTAGCTAATACTACTACTACTACTACTAATAATAATAATAATAATAATAATAACATTAATACTAATAATATTAATAACATTAAGAATAATAACAATTGAATAATATAATTGGTATCATTATTATTATTGTCACAACAAAGATCAACAGGAACAACAAAGATAAACAAATAACAGATTAGAATAGAACGTACCTAAAAAAGTAATTCCCACAACGACCAAAGAAACATAAGGCAAATGATGCCAGTCAAGTATTTCAATTGAAATGATGAAGGTATTGATGACGAATAGAGGCCAATAAATAAATATATTGAATAAGTCTAAGTAAATGGAAAGAACACACACATTGAGTTTCATTATTATTGTTACCACAATTGTTACTATTATTACTGCCCACCATGCTATTATAACCATCACATTATTATTATTATTATTATTATTATTATTATCATTATTATTGTTATTATTATTATTATTATTATTATTATTATTATTATTTATATTATTATTATTATTATTATTATTATTATTATTATTATTACTATTATTATTGTTATTATTATTATTATTATCATTATTATTATTATTATTATTATTATTATTATTATTATTATTAGCATAATTGTTACTATTATTACTGCCCACCATCGTTACTACTGCTATTATAACCATCACTATTATTTTTATTATTATTGTTATTATTATAGAACTTTAAATAAAGTATAAATCAAGAGACATTCATTTTAATAAAATTTTTCCTACGTTGTTGATAGTTTACATCAACCGTTTTTTTTGCTACTGTCCATCATCCCAAAACCGTTTTTACTTGTCAACGTACAATTCATCATTATTATTATCATTATCGGAGATAAACATTCCCCAGAGTAGTCCAAATACCAAAACGTCTGCAAAAACGTCAACTTTTGTAATGTGTACTTAAAGAATGACACTTGCGAAGTGTGTTAACATTAAATGTTAATTACATCCCCTAAGTTGAACCCCCTCCAATGATCTCTGTTGGCTACATAGGGTAAACAAACGGACGCCCAATTAAGTAATTCATTTGGACGAGGGGGCTTAGTAAAAATAAAAGGACTAAGTTAGCGTGCTACAATGTCCGTCCAAATATTCCGTTGACCGCCTGGCCTTCTTTTCCGTCCGCTAATGAATGGGCTTCCATAGCTATTCTGACTGGATGAGTGGGCGATCTACGTAAAACATGACCAATCCATTTTAATCGTCTTTTTCTTTTATTGTACTAGAGATACATGGCCAATAAATGTTAAGTGACTTACAAATATCTGGTTATTAAACGAGTGCTTTCAATAGAGGACAACGAGCGAAACCATATAGATCTTAAACAGTTTTTCTCAAAATGAACAAGCTTTTGTGTATCCACTTGGGTGAGAGTCCAAGTTTTGCATACATAAAGTAGAATGAAACGCACCAAATTCTTATATATTCTAATCTTGGTTTTAATAGAAATATTACGTTTGTTCTATAAAGGTTTACTTAAACGCCCAAAAAACTGCAGCAGACAGGCGAATACGACGTGAATACAAACGTGAGCCGGCATAAATAAAAGTTCGGTGGTGGGACTCGAACCCATGTCCATCCAGGTCTAAGTCGAACGCTGTATCGCCAGACCATGCCGAATAATTGCCTTCAACTGTTGACGGTTTTTACAGGCGTCTACCGACTTCGTTATTGTTACCAAGATAAGGTAAAGATCGTTCCTTACTGTCTATCGAACACATTGTTTTTTCTTCCAATCGGCATTTGGACAAGCCAAAATTTCGTTATCGAGATACCAATAATGAAGGTTGGCAAAATTGTAGTTCATCTTGAATTCGTATTTTGATAAGGAAAATGCCAAGTGGGTGTTGTGCCTGATGGGCCTAGTATGCTTTTGTTTATTTATCACAACTTGAACTGGATCAGCATCCTCTTGTTTGCTGTTGTAGCACAATACAGATTTTTTACAAATGACAGGTTGCTAATCTCTGCGCTTCAAGCTTGCTCCTTTATCCAGCTATACAGAACTGGTTAAATTGGTTTAGCCCCAATCAAATAAAACAATTCCAATGTTACTCCGCCTAGTTTGGATTAGAAATGATTTAATCTAGCCAGCCTGGATAAAGGAGGAGGGTTTGAGCGTGCAAGGTTGGCAACCTGGCCTCTGTACTGCTGTGGAAACAATGAAAGATGACGCCATTCCGGCAAACAACGTTTCTGGATAGCAAAGTTACCAGATGACAAGGTTGAGTGAAAGCCGAAAGAAAGCGCAATCTTCGATTTGCAGAATATTTAATGCCAACGAAACTTTGTTATTGTTGTTGTTGTTTTGCTGTAATTGTTGTCTTATTGCCCCATGCTTATTCTTAAAGCAAAAGGGTTTTATATAATATATAATATATATAATAATGTTACATTAAAATGTTGGCAAACGTACTGAATACAAAATAGAAACAACACAATTGCCCAAGCGTTGGTTTTGAGTTGATTCGTTTTAAAATAACCTAAAATTAACATAATTTATCAAAAATTATGTAATTTGACATAAATACATTTATTTGACAATATTTTAATTTAAAAGTTTAAGTTATAAAATGCATTTATCAATACTTATGCGCTTAAAAAAATGGCAACTACAGCCAAGTAGTATTTAGTTAATTTTTCCTATTTTGACAAGAAACGCATCATTTTTTAGCGGTAGACATTTTTGGTTTTATTATACAATTTATAAAATTAAATATGATAAACAAAATGAAATGACAATTTTACCAATATCTATTATTATTAATAAAATAACTCATAATCCAAAATTGGGTAAAATTATTAACATAAAATAGTTTTTCAACTTCCCATATAAAAAGGTTGTTGAATGCGAAATGAACTTGGAGAGATAAATAAAGTTTCGTTGCTTGAAAACTGCTTAAAAGGTAGATATATATACCATGTATAGCCCTTGGATTTTTCTCTGGCAATCGTTGGAAAACAGCTACAAGATTGTTGTCTATTAGTCAAAAAACGTCGTTTTTTTTCTACGTTTGTTACGTTAACAATCTTGTAGCTATGGTAGTGTGATTGTTGCCCAAAAGTGCTAGATAACATTTTTAAAATAGTACTACAAAAATTTTTAAGTATTAAAAAAAAAATCGTAGAATTAAGTGTCTTTCGTGTGATTGATCTTGTAGCTATGACTACACTATATATATACCGGATTTAATGAAGTGATACACAAGATTTTTTAAATATTGCCTCAAGAATTACAAAATAAAATTTAAACAAAACAATTTTAGATGTTTTGCGTCGGTTGACCTTGTAGTTACGGCTATACTCTATTTTTATCGGTTTTCAATATATTGCAGCCATCACAACAATTTCTGCAAACATCAGCAAAACGTCTCCAGCAACTACATAGCGTACAAGAGAAACGTCATTTTATTTATAAAAAATATAGTAGTGTATAATAATGACTAAAAACTATAATTATATATACATACATATTGTAAGTAATAAAAAATTGTATAAAATATCAACTGGTACAAAATCGAAAATGGAGTAAGAGGATTAACATGATTTATAACGTCAACTATTAATAAAAACACAGATGACATGCAATTTTCTTAGTTACCAAATGATTAACGACATTACAAAGTTAAAAATAATTTAGTAGTGTATAGGATTGCCATTCTTTTGAATAACCTGATCCAGGCGTTTTGGAATGCTGTCGATGAGAGTGTTCCATCTCATATGGAACAACAAACGGAATGCGTTTATATTATCCTTTATTTCAGTATGCTTATTGATGTTACGCTTTGGCATACTGAAAAATTTTTTAATAACATTGATATCCGGGCTGTTAGGTGGCAATTGAGTAAAAGATAGCTTTTTTGATTTTATTCCCTCTACTGTCTCAATGTAAATATAAAGCAAATATAGTGAACTTAGATGAATATGACGTTACCTTTTTGGATGCATAACATGGAGCATTGTTCTGAAAAAACAGTAGTAACCCCCGTGTAAGTGTGTTGCATTTCATAATAAAAAATATCCTTCATAATTGAAACAAATTTTTCACTATTTAATGTACCAGATATAATTCTCCATTTGATAGGTTGATTATACTTAATACCAAACTAACACATTACTTGTCGAGGGTGGGCTTTCTTTTAACAACCGGGAGTAAATGTTTTTGAAAACTTGTCCCACACAACACTTTGTTTTTAAAGCCAAATGGTTCATCCCGAATCATTGTTTTATCAGCAAAGTATACGGAACGCCAATAACAAAAGTGTCGTTCACTCCACTGTTTACAAAAAGTTAATTTATAATCCTTTTGTTTTTAAGTAATAAATAGCTTAACCTTTGATGATTGAAGCGTTAAACCAGATTTAATGGCTCTATATCTTATTGTGGAATAAGCAAAATTGTTTAAACTATTTCTTTTAGTTTCTGAAATAGGTTTATTATAATTTTTTAATTCTATAACAATTTTCAAATTATTCATACTGATTGCTACACGTTTTCTTTTAACATTATCATAATTTCGTGGTTTTCGATTATTAATAATCCAATAAATTGTTGAAAGGTTAACTCTGTATAAATCTGCCAATCTTTTGAGTAAAAAACCTTTATTTTTTAATTTTTTAATGATACGATATTCATTTTTAGTAAGATGGAAACATTTTTTTATCACAACTGTCCATTTCACAAACGATGCAATAAGAAAACAAAATTAGTGGATGAGCGGAATCTCAAGGCTAAACGTCAATAATAAATTGTTCGATTTGTTTTAAAATTCTTATTTAAAATTAAGAAAAAAATTTTTTTTATTTTTATTTATATAAACTAGAATAATTAAATGTTTATTTTGATAATTGCTATAACATCACAATTAGGGAAGAATTGGATATTTCTTTAGCATCAATTTAAAGGTCAGTTATTGTTCATTTTTAATGAAATTAAGCACACAAAATAATAATAGACTAATTTTTATAAAAATAATGTAACTTCAACTTATTATCCACGTTTATATAAAAGTAGCTTTTAAAATATACTATTTTGGCCTAGTCAGCCTTTTTAATAAGCATTTCTAAGTATATATAAATAAACTATTAAGTACTTGACATTATTTTTAATTCTCAATATTTATTTTTACGTAAAAACAATTGGACATAACAAATTAATTTAAATTTGATACTTATACAAAATTTTTGCAGTAATTTTTGAAATGGCATGTATGTAAGCGGAAAGAGTGATGCTGGCAACAAAGTCAACTGGAAACAAAGTTGTTAAAAAAGAAAAGAAAGAGATAGAGAAGAAGTATTTTCGTGTTGTTAGTGGGACATCAATTCTACAAGAAAAAGAAAAACTATGTAACAGGGTACATTTTATTTTTGGACTGATGTTACATACTGCTAATTGTGTTGTATTTTTATTATTGTACTTATTTTTTGTATACTGAAAGCTACTTCTACTAAAGTATCTAAGCCAATAACTATAAATAATAACAATAATAATAATAATAATAATAATAATAATAATAATAAGTAGAAAAAAAAATGGTTAAATTGTCTAGAAACAAATAAAAAGTTCTGATAACGAGATACAAATGAGCAAAACTGACCAAAAACCAGAAACGGTTTATAGAAAAGAGAAAAGATGTAAAAGGAAAAGTAGAAAAAGAAAAATACGACTTCACTGTATCAAATTTGCGCTTACCAATGTCTACTGTTTCCTTTTTTTGTTAATATACTCCAATTTTGTCAATGAATTAATAAAATATTAATAAAATAAATTCATTTTATAGTTAGTTATACTTTTTCTTATAGTCTTAATTGGGAATTGTTAAAGGAACTCTCAATACATTAATCAATCAATCAATATTAAAAAAAAACAATCTTGAAAAATGTTTTTAAAAAAAAATAAAAACAGTCAAGAATGGATTAAATTGATTATTAAACTGGGCGTGACACTTAGTATGTAAATAAAAATATAATTTTCAATTAATACTCTAAATTATTATTATTATTAATCCGTAAATATTTATTGATGACATTTCTATAACTAAAGTAATTAATGCGATTGAAAAGTTGAATAAAGCAGGAGGACTTGACGAGATAACTGTAGAGATTCTCAAGCATGGAGGTCACGTAGTAGCATGCGAGTTTGCTCATTTATTTAATGTGACATGGTATAATAAACAAGTTCCAAATGATTGGCGACAAAAAGCAATTGTTACGTTTTTTGGAAAGAATTAAGATTGCAATAATTGGCGGGGAACAACCTTATTACTGTATGTTCCTGGTAGAGTGTTTTGTAAAATAATTTTAAACCGTTTAAGCAATGCGTTAGATAGACATCTTTAAGAACAACAAGTAGGTTTTCGAAAAGGAAGAAGTTGTACTAAACGAATACTCACCTTTCGTAACATTATTGAACAACGTCAAAAATTTCAGCAATCACTTACAGTTAATTTTATTGATTTTATGAAAGCGTTAATCGAAAATCTTATGAGTTTGTAGTTCAAGTATTTAACGTTTTGTGTTCGAAAGAAAAGTGTTCTTACTGTTATTTTAAAAATCGCAATAGTAATAATAATAATATTATTATTAGTAATAATAATAATAATAATAATATTTCTAAAGATCTGAGTGTGGTTTTAATTATAAATTTCCATCAAATTAATAGGCATGTGATAGAAAATAAGACGAGTTTCAACTTTTGATTAAAATTTGAATTAATTAGTTGTTAAACAAAGTTTAATCAATTTTTACCTTTTGCATTAAAAGGAGTGGCTTAAAAAGTTTTATTTCTATTTATTATTACCATTATTTTTGTAGTTGCTGGAAAAAATTAAAATTTTATTAATACCGCATTCTTTTGAAGTTTAAACATGAAATGTAAATTGTTAACGTTCAGGTTTAATGTTTATTTATAAGTAATACGACAAAAATACGTTATTAACATAAAAAATTGAATAATAATAAAAATAATATTAATAATAATAATAATAATAATATAATTATTATGATTATGATTATTATTAATATTATTATTATTATTAATATTATTATTATTACTATTATTATTATTATTAATATTAATATTATTGTTATTATTTGTTGTCTCACGTTCGTTTTAAATGATGAAACTTTGTTGTTTTTTTGCTGTAAATGTTATCTTATGTTTTTAAAGGAAACGACTTTTGTAATAAATAATAATAATAATAAAATTATTATTATCATTATTGCTTGAAAGTTTTATAAAGTGGGCATTTTAAGAAAGCTAAACGAGTGTTAACCAGCTCATTATAAGTTGAACATCCACTAAATTTTACCTCTTCTAAATTATTTCTACATATAATAACAACAACAAAAATCTATTAAAATTAACAAAAGGTACTTAAAAGTCTCAAAGTATTACGGAAATACTACAATCTAATATTGGCATGTTATAATACAAGTACATTTAAATTACATACACACACACACATACATAATAACTTACTTATGTATGCGTGCGTTACTTGCATGCATGAAACTAATTACATTTATTTTTCTTGTAAATAAAATATACAATATGTGTTTTACTTAAGTAAGTAGTCTGTCATTGATGAAAACAATCAATACGTGCGTTACTGGAAACAGGGAATAAGGGGATGTTAATGCATGCAACAACTTATATAGAGAAGATCAGTAACGAACCAATCTTGTCAGTCCCAATCAGCAATCGGGCTTCCATTAAAAAAACCTATATTGTTGCAATAACAACTCGCACAACTTAAATGACAGGGACGCCGAAGCTAAATCTTTAATTAACACCCAACACATTGCTAAGAACAGTTTTGGAATGGACAATTGTTAATGGCAAAAGAAAGGCTGGAGTAGGCTACAAAAAAGTTGGCTAAGAAAACTATTTGGGAAAATTACATTAAAGTGAATGTTTTATGCAGGATCTAAACACGTTTTGGTAAAATGTCCGAATACATGGAATCAATCATTACGTTGTTCAATGTGTTCTGTTTAAATAATGGGACTTTGCTGTTATTGTAATCTTGTTGCTCCATGCTTGTTATTAAAGCACAAGAATTTTGTAATAAATAAAAGATTGAAAATTATAGGTATATACCGGGCAATCTAGAAGATTAGAAAAAATTGCAAATGGTGCCTAAAAATAATAATTCAAAAAAAATCAATAAAAACTAATTTAATATCATCTCTGATTGGTTGAGAATAAATAAATCAATAAGTTTGTGACCTTGAAAAACAAATTAAACTGTGCCATTTTGTCAAGTTAAAACTCACTCGAAATAAACAAAAATTGATAACTGCTAAACCCGCCAAACATTTGTACCACATAACGTATTGATCGCTGTAAATGTTTAAAATAACTCCACTGGAAGCCATAATAAATGCAATGACCTGTAAATAAATAGTATAATGCAAGTAGGACACTCGATAAGTAGTTTTTGAAATAATTATTTTGTTGCTTGCATAATTTAATTTGAGTTGTAACTTAAAACACATCTTTAGATAGTTCTAAATATTAAAAAAAATTGTTTTTATTTTAAAATGCTTTTTTTGTTTGCTGATCAGGTCCACGATTCTACAATCTTGTTCATTTAACGACAGTCATTGCTTTAATTGATTCAGTATACACATAAAATTATCATTCTGAAGAATATAGAATTACCTAAATTGATTTAGTAAATGAATGACCTAGAACGTATGATTTGGCTTCCGTTTTATTCAAAAAACAATGCACTCCAAGACGGTCAAATGTTTGCATAGCTATGGGAACTGAAAAATCTATGCAATTTATTACTTACGCTGATGCAGTTTGTATACAAGAGAGTATTGCCATTGGCTACAAAAACATCTCGATTCATAAAGTGTTCCACAAATTTTGTTCAATATAAATAATACACGGAAAACAAATGCAAGAGTATAACTTGCAGCTGTGAGTGATTAAAGTATTTCACACACAAAGTCAGATTGAATAAAGCGCTCACGTGACTTTACAATTGTAAGTCACAAACGCTGAACACTTTAACGCTTATAGTTCAAAATCATTTTCAACAACCCGATTTATTTGCGTATTAGTTTATATGTAATATTAATCCTGTAGTCATTAGTATTACTGTGATTTTTTCATTCAATTGTTAATAATTTTGATTATAGAAAAAGGCAGATAAATGAAATATGTGCCGGGGTGATCTAGCGGTACAGCGCTCAACTTGAGCCAGTGTGGACATCGGGCTTTAAATCCGATCACTGACAATCAATGTGAGTCCACGTTGGGAATAATTAAAATGTTCACGGCTGAAAGATGCGTTTCCACAAAGCATTCAAAGTGGTAAAACATAAAAAACATATATTCTGGAAATAAAAGAAATTTTGAAATAGATAGATTTGTGTTATTATTATTATTATTGCTTTTGTTGTTTTCTCTGCAATAATTAGTAAATTTATTTATAGAAAAGGCGGATTACTACAGTTGATCGATTGTTAAAAGACCTTTTTCCTATCATTTAAAAAGTTTAAATCTATCTGGATAAACATAATACTACCCTCATTATGATTTGCAGTGCAATTATACATCTATTTAAACAAACCATTTACATTGCAAATTGATAGCATCTATAAAAACAAATAGGGTCGTTAATTAATCCAAAGTTGTACAAAATAACACTCATTTCTACATTTCCAAACAATTTTCTCTAAATTTGTTTGGTTTTATTGCATGCATAATTGTTCCAACATTTACTGGCCCTATTATCGATTGAGCAGTATAATATTACAAACAAAAACTGGTTCTAGTTTCTGCACAATATTATTGTCCGAAAAACTAAAATGATAATGTCCAAAAATGTTGAAATAATTTGTACATTTAAAATATTAAACAAATCGAAGCATAAGGTGGACAATTTTTAGTACCGTGTAGAACAATATTATTACTTTTTTATGTTTATTACTTTGAATATTTTACGGAAAACATCTTTCAGCAATGGACATTTTGGCAAAACCGAACGTGGGCCCACATGTTAGCAGGCTGGTGGTGGGATTCGAACCCATTCCTACCAAAGTCTAAATCGAGCGCTGTAACACTAGACCAGCCTTTTTAAAACTGTGCTGAAAGCTACTTCTACTGAAGTATCTAAGCCAATAACCATAAATAAAAAAATATAAAAATAATTAAAAACATTTCAATAAATAGATAACTCAGAAAATAGCAGTGGTATAACTGGGATTTTATTAAACTACTGTTTATTAAACTGATGTTAAAATACGCTCGAAATACTATTTTTTAATTACTTTAAATTGTTTACGAAACATTTTGTGGATATTTTAGTGAAACCGAACGTGGGCCCACATTTGGTGCCGGTGTTGTAAATCCAGCCCATGTCTACCCACGTGCAAGTCGAGAGCTGTACCGCTAGAATTCATCAGGCTTTATATCCTTATTCTTTGTGTCAATCTAAATTAGATTTTAATCAAATAAAATATACAATATGGAATTAGTTGCTGAGTCCACTTAATCTTTTTCAAGCAATTGGTGAACAACAACAACAGCAAATGTTGATGACAAAGCTTTGCATTCATTCATTCCAAATTGGCATAGCATTACAATTAATTCCCTTCCACGGTTTACGATTTATGTAATATTAAAATCGTCAAATTCTGTAATGTAGTTGTCTAGTAGTTCAACGCTACACTCAAAGCTTCGATGGTCATAGATTTGAGAGTCTCGGCTAGCAGCCGCTCTGTTTCACTAAATATACACTTTGTAAAAACCATTAAACCAGTATTAACTAAATAAAAAACAATAAACAAATAGTACGTTTATCAATGGGTTTTTAAGGCACTAAATTTATTTAAGAATTGCTAAATTTATTTGAATAATACATTTCAAATAAGGATGTGAAACAGCTGTACAGTGGTCCTGGTTAACCTAAAACTCAGTGGATTTATTATTCAACCGAATCTAATATTTGGTGCCTGTGTTGCAAATCAAACCCATATCTACTCAGTTAAAAGCTATACCACTAGTGTTTATCTCTGTGTCAATCCTAATTAAATTTTAATCAAATAGAAAATTTAATGTGAAATTAGTTGCTGAATCCAGTTGATCTATCTGAAGCAATTGGGGAATTACCAAGGTTGACAAGGAGGAGCCTTGTTAACTGACCCGTAGTCATCAGGGTGTAAAATGTTTCTTTTTTATGGATTATATAGATTTTTCAATAAGCATTAACCAAACGAATCTAAACATAAAGTGAATTGTTTTTAGCATTGTGTAAAAAAAATTATTTTTACTGTTTTGAATGTTTTACAGAAAACATTTTTTCATCATTGGACATTTTAACAAAGCCGGTGTTGGGATTCGAACCCCACTTTCATCAGGTCTAAATCAATCAATGTACGACAGACTACTCAGCTTTTGAACAAATAAACAATTGTGGAAAAACAAAAATTGAAATTACCCGAAGAGCACAAAACCGCCGATGAATGATAATCCACGAAAATAGGTAAGAAAAACATGGCATAACAGCGAAAATTGTAACCCAGTCGACAGGATCAATAAACTTGAAACTGAGAATGAGGCAGTGGATGAATAATTGCCAAAATATTGACAGGAAGAGGCATCGTATTATAATTTTGGTAAATTTCAACTGATCGCCTGCCATAATGACGAAGTGGTTGCTGTTTATGATAAAAAAATAAATTGTTATTTATTTTTAATTTAATTTTATGTTTGCTACTGTGAATGTTTTACAAGAAACATCTTTCAGCAGTGGACATTTTAGCGAAGCCGAACGTGGGCCCGCATTTTAGTGCTGGTGGTGGGTTTCGAACCCCCATGCCCACCGAGGTCCGAATTTGAGCGCTGTACCGCTAAATCACCCCGGCACATTTTATTGTAAATAAAAATAATAGAAGACGTAAACTGTAAAATAAATGCATTTTGATTAAAATTTAAACCAACAGCTACAAAAAACAGCGCTAATTTAATTAAAAAACAAATTATTTATAAACTTTAAATTTTAAAGTTAATTGGTACCCACACACCTGAATTGTATAGACTAATATTTCCATTAGATTAATTTTATTTATACAATAAAGTTGCAAAATGACTGAAGCACTTGATCAATTCAATTGAGAAACAAATGAGTACGCCTTTGAGTTTATTAAACACACAGATAAACTCATCATATGCAACAAAACAGTGGCCTCAATTGACATCGGGACACTCTTCAAAAATGTACCGCTAGAAGAAACGGTAGACTAGTTAGGTGACTACATAATATCAAATGAAATCAACACCAAAATTCCTGTTGTATATTAAAAATAATTTAATTATGCTGTGTACTTAAAATGTCAAATTTAATTTTTATGGCAAATCTTATATTGAAACAGACGGCGAAGTCTTGGGCAGTTCACGAGGATTCGCACTGGCAAATATTTTATTTGTAGTTGACATATATTTTATTAATTATATTATTTTGCAAATCTTATTTTAATATTTACAATTTACAATTTTTTAAAATATTTTATATATTTCGTTTTACTGCACCGAAAAGCGCGACATTATTTATTGGCGCGTTTGTCAAATATAAAGTGGTTTGTATAGCTCTGATTTTTTCAGTTTTTGTCCGTTTGTTTCATTGTTTCTGTAATGTATAATTGTATTGACTATTTTTAACTTGAATACATTTAGTATTGACATTTATGTTTTGATATAATTATTACGAAATACTTGATGATTTATGTTTTTATATCAAGTCAAGATTTAACAACTAATACATTTCTAAATAATATATGGGTAGTAGTTACATTGAACGCCAAATAACTTACACAATATTCACTAAAATAATTCCAAGTTATTATCATGTGAAAAATAGAAAATGTTAATAGCAATGCAAATAAAAACGATAAAATAGGTTTTTTCCAAAATGTATTGTTTTTTGCATTTGTTAGAAAGTGCTTTTCTTATTATTAAGTGGACAATTAACAGAGTTTTAAAGAGCAGGTTTCAATCCAATATTCAACTATCTACAAGCCTAAGGCTTTAATAATCATTTCGGTTACATTATTATTATTATTATTATTATACATTTAATTACTACTACTACTACTACTCATACTACTACTACTACTACTACTACTACTACTACTACTACTACTACTACTACTACTACTACTACTACTACTACTACTACTACTACTACTACTACTACTACTACTACTACTACTACTACTACTACTACTACTACTACTACTACTACTACTACTACTACTACTACTACTACTACTACTACTACTACTTTTAACTCATGCAATAATATTTACTTAAATAATGCATTATTTGCATTTTGGCCAATCACAATAAAGTGCCACATTATTGGTAAAACAATCAACCAATGAAATGAAGTTATACAATGCCACTTCTTTTTATCCAGAAATGTCCTTTTTCTAACAACACTAACACTAAATAACGGTGTGGTCTAGCGGTACAGCGTTCGACTCGAACGTGGGTGTCTACTACACGAGTTCGGCTTTGCTAAAAGATATTTCTCGTAATACATTTAAAGTAGCAAGCATAAATAGAAAACAATTACGTATTACGATAACTCTATTGTAGATAGTCTCAAGTCCAATTGAGAAAAGAGGAAACTTACAGTGCAGTGTTGGAAACTTAGTTTCTATGAATATAATAATACTAAAGAAACAACTCATAAATACCGCTTGATTGAACTTTGTTTGTATAAAATAAAAAATGACCAGTCCTAAGCCTGGATAAAGGAGGAGGCTTAGTAACCTGGTCTTTGTAAAAAAATTACATTGCTACAGAAACAATAAAAGATTATCAATCCGATCTATATAATAATTCATATTATTTTTAGAATACGTTAAAATTTAACAGTTAATATATTTTCAAATATTAGATAAAATTTAGATAAAGACTTGGTAATGATTCTGAGGATTTGAGTAATAATTACAAAGTTTCAATTTCCAATAATGGTAATATTTCTGACTGTTTGCCTTTACGTAGTGCATCTTAGATTAGGTGCTCCTAAGCAGAATCCAAGTAAACAGCGGTATAACTGGGCTTCCGCTATTGCAAGTAGGTGCGAGCATACATCCAGAATACTCATACACATACCATGTGTATCTCCCTGGGTTAAGGAAAACAGCCATGACAAAAATCAAGCGGTCAAGTCAATCAGGCGGTTGTATCAAATTTTGCAAATAGTGGCGATGTCACAAGAATGCCATCGAAGTCGATCGTTTACTGTGTTATGCAAATATAGAAAAAAGTGAAGAGGTAAACACGTCACCAAATAAAATGAATGAGTGAATAAAATTCAAATGTGGCGCTACATTTTCCAAGACCAACCGTTATTGTCACTAGCTTCAAGGTTATATCTCCAAGGTTATAACTCCAAGGTTATTGTCACTAGCTCCAAACGTTCATTAATTCCAAAGTTGCATAGCATCACGAATAATCCCTATCTACTGTTTACGGTTTGTCAAAGGTATGCAATGCTAGTTTAGTTAAATTGTTTCTATGACATCCGTTTTTAATCATCGTTTCTTTTTCAAATAGGCGGGTCAAAATGAAAATTTGAGCAATTTTCATTAAGTTACCAATCCATGTGGTGCATTTTGATTCGGTGCAAACAAATACGTAGACAAACACAACAGGGATCAAGTGTAGAGTGGTACAAAAAATACAACATGGAATTAGTTGCTGAGTCCAGTTGATCTTTTTCAAGCAATTGGTGAACAACAACAACAGCAAATGTGATGACAAAGCTTTGCATTCATTAATTCCAAATTGGCATAGCATTACAACTAATACCCTTCCACGGTTTACGATTTATGTAATATTAAAATCGTCAAATTCTGTAATGTAGTTGTCTAGTAGTTCAACGCTACACTCACAGCTTCGATGGTCATAGATTTGAGAGTCTCGGCTAGCAGCCGCTCTGTTTCACTAAATATACACTTTGTAAAAACCATTAAACCAGTATCAACTAAATAAAAAACAATAAACAAATAGTACGTTTATCAATGGGTTTTTAAGGCACTAAATTTATTTTAGAATTGTTGGATTTATTTGAATAATACATTTCAAATAAGGATGTGAAACAGCTCTACAGTACTTCTGAATAAGTTAAAACCTAATAGATTTATTATTTCACTGAATCTGACAATTCTGAAATACTAAGTTCATTTCGATCTTGTTGAGAATCACCAACACTACATTTTCTCACAAACTTGAATATGAACTTTTTATTATTACTGCTAAAATATTTTACTGGAAACCCATCTTTCAACAGTGGACAATTTAGGAAGACAGAACGTAGACACACATCTGGTACCGCCAGCAGTGATCGAGTTTATGCCCAAACTTTATGCTATTTTCACTTCCTTGCTGTAATTTAATAAAATATTATCCTCTTTGTTGCTTGTTTTTACATCAGCCAGGTGACTAATCTTTAACTCAAAATTTTCCTCATTCTCAACTGAACTTGGGACCGGCTACAGTGGGCCTGTCGTTACATTTACGAATATTATAATTATTGTTACAATGTCTCAGATTGATTAATAATAAGAGTATTGTTCACAAACTTAATTTATTGTGTGTTTATCATTGCCCTTTGTTCTACATGCATTTGGTAAGCAGTATTGTTAAAGAAAAAAGACAAAAGAAAACCCAAATTGATATTGAAACCAGATTTGGAAAAAGAGTAACAGTCTTTTTTCATCAAATTGAATCAATACAATCATATTAATCCATGTGTTGTTAAATTCAGCTTTGTTTGTAAGAATTAATTGTATGTCATTCTCAATTTTAATTAAAAATGAAACATGGAATAAACAGAAATAGGATATTAATGGATTTTTAAGAAATTATTTGCTTTTAGAATTGTTATATTAGAATTGTGAGATTGACTTGAATAATAAATGTACTAAGTTTCTTAAGTCAATCAGCAGCACTGTACAGCTGTTTCATCCTTATTTGGAATCATCAGCAGCGCATACCTCTCAAGTTTCACACACACATGAACTTCAATTTGACTTAAAAAACCTAGTAACTTGATTATTCAAATGAATCTGACAATATAATAATTCTAAAAACAAATAATTCCTTAAAAAGTCAGTGATAAATACAAACGAACCGTACTATATAGGCTATTAAACCTGGAAGTGCGCAAGGGCCTATATCGTAAAGTCCTAGCGAAATGGTTCCCTCATTTGCTAAACCGGTAGTAACGTAGCAGCATTTGAGGACACCCGTAGCTCAGTAGTTTAAGGCGCTGGCTTGACACCAAGTGGGGGGTGGGTTCAAATTCATGTCTGTGTAAAAGTTGAAAAGTATAGTCTACTGATGATTCCAAATAAGGATGTGAAACAGCTGTACAGTGTTCCTGGTTGACTTAATAAACTTAGTAAATTGATTATTTACATGAATCTGACAATTCTAATTTAACAATTTTAAAAATAAATAAAATAATAAATAAGCAACATTTTAAACAATGGTGTACGAAATTACAATCAAATTTGATTTTAAAAATGCCCACTCAATTTCTACATTTGATTGTTTAAAAAAATTGGAAAAAATGATTCTATAATATAAATTGGAAAATGTCACGTGAAATCAATTAAGGATTTTAACACAAGGTATAATTATATAAAAAGCTCGTTTTTTACGCCTTGTACAGAGAAAGTATTTTGTAATTGACTAATTCCCACACACATTAACCGGTTAAAGAGAAATCTAAGTTTTATAAAACATTTTAAATAATTTTTTTTTATTGTTCAATGTGCAACAATTTTTTTTCTTAGTAACTGTTGTGGGAGAATTGATATCATTGGTAGGTATTTGAATAATTAACTTAAATAAGCTGGGTGAGTGCTTGTATTCGGTTACAGTGCTATGATGTACTCAGTCCACATTCGTTTTGGTACAGAATGTACCAAGTAGAAGCATGCAATTTTTGAAACCATAAATTGTTAAGAAAAAGAACGTTTTAAAATTGAAAGGACCTAATTGCATTTTATTGGTGGATTGAATTACCAATACCTAATTATTATTAATCAAATCTTAACAAATCAATTCACAATTTATTTCTATTGGCCAGACACTCACCAGTCGTTTTAATATTTATTCTACTATGTTTATTTCCATCCAATTGTGACTGGTTTTACAATACAGTAGAAAGCTGATGATCCTGAGGATTCGAGTAATTCCTACAATTCAAAAATAATAATATTCCTGACTGTTCCTCCTCTAGGATGCATCTAGATTAATAACAGCAGGGATCGTGTGCACAGCGATATAAGTAGGCTTTTACTGGATTCTTGTTTATTGAATGGGTGCTGGCATATAGCCATGTTGCTTAAAAGGTATCTCAAGGTACCCATTTACCATATGTAGCCGGTTAGGTTAGTTGATCCGTCAACCATAAAAATGATCGCATTGTCAATTCCTGTAAACACTGGCGTTGTCGCAAGGAAGCAGTTTTTTATCTCTCCAAGTTCCATTTAAATCACACAACCTTTTCGTATAGGAATTCGAAAAGTTATTCAAACTTGAAATTAGTGAAGATGTAGTGGCTCTATCACCAACTTATGTTATGTTTAGTTGCATTCTAACTCATACTTATCTAAGTTTGAGTCCAGCGCTGTATTGCTACATCGCCTAAGTAGTGAAACTCAAACCCATATCTACCTAGTGTTTTATTAATTTAATATCTATTGGTTACATGTTAAATTTTGTTAGCGGATGTTCACAAGTAGACTCAAACATTAATGGCATAAAATATACGATTACTGTACAATATACAAAGAGTAGGGTTAAACGTACACCAGCATCTCGTGGAAAGAAGCTTCATCTAAACGCATAATCAGATTGACAAGCAAATACGTTGGGTAGATTAGGGGAAACCATGCAGATAAGGTGTAGGAGGTAAACGAGGGAGCGTTTACTAAATACTAAATAAATAAAGATAACATTTAAAAAAAATTATTTATAAATACAGGTAAAATATTTTTATAATCTTACAAAAAAATAATTCATAATTGTCAACATTATTCTTGGGAATAAACATCCTCCACCGGTTATTATTGCCCAAGGCAGTCCAAATTACCAAAAGTCTGCAAATCAATATGCACTTAATGAACGACACTTGAGGTATGCTGACATTAAATGTTAATTACATCCCAAATTAAACTCTTTCAGTAAACTCTATTAACTGCGAACGGTAAGCAATCGGATGCTGAATTAAGTATTTCATTTGTCAGTGTGGTGGGGGAGGAATTAACATATATAAAACGTCTACGTTCGTGTGCTACAATGTTTGTTCAAACTTTTTGTTGGGCTCCAGTAGTTACTCTGACTAGACGAGTGAGTAATCTTCGTAAAATATGACCAATTAATGTTAAATTTGTTACAAAAATTTAAAACATGGTTAATATGTTTAATTAGTTATTATACGGTTGCGTTCAACAGACAATAGAGAGCAAAGCCATATAAATCTTAAAAAGCTTTTCTCAAAATGAACAGGCTTTTGTATATCCATTAAAGTGAAAATCCAAGTGTTTCAAGTATAAAGTAGAATGGAACACACTAGACTTTTAAAAATAGTTATTATTTTGGATAAAGTTTTGTTTCATAATATACGGATGAGAGGTTTAAAAAGACTCAAAAAAGAATAGTAAAGGCCGTTAGAAAAAGCTGAAGCACTAAGTTGTATTAAAATACAATAAAAAATATTTCTAAAATTTTTATTTTGTTTATTTGAAAATAGATTTAGAAATTGGACTACGCATCTGTTGTTTTGATCCCAACTAGGCGAAGTTTGGATCAGAAATGATTCCATCTGTCCAGTCTCAAGCCTGGATAAAGGAGGAGGGTTTGAGAGCAAGGAAACAATGTAAGAGGACGCCATTGCGGCAGCCAACGGCAAAGAAGTGACCGGACGTATCTAAATGTCAGAGTTACACAGATGACAGGGTTGAGTGAAAGCCGAAAGAAAGCTCAATCTTCGATTGTGCAGAATCTTCAACAAGACTTTGTAGTAGTTGTTGTCTTATTGCCCCACGCTTATTTTTAGAGCAAAAGGTTTTTGTATAATAAATAATATGTATAATGTCTATCTGTTGTTATTTTTATTTATCTACAGGCATTATTAAGTTTTAAAAAAATCAATAAATCATTAACACTCAATTGCAATTACCTGATTGGTCAAATTTGTCGTGTTACGATTGACGACATATAATTGGATGCCATATTCGACAAACAAAACGATGCTAAGAGCTAATACAGATGTACTAAACAATGCACAAATGCCTACTAGTGCTATAAATCTAAATTTGCTCAACATTTTTGAATTGCAACCATGGACGCATCGACCGTAGCAGTTGAAAAAACTCCATTTGGAAGCAACAGCCGGTTTGTCAGCTGATTTGTGATTACAATGAATGTTATTGGATGCGTCGCAATGGTTGACTTGGCTAGTGGAGGTTGGATCGATATTGACTAGAGCGGAAGTTTGTGATTGGTCAATATTGAAATTTTTAAATTTGGATTTGTGTTGTGATTTGAAGCGAATGGAAGAAAGGTTGAAACACAAGCACATCGGCTGTAAACGTAAGTAAAATGAGGCAGGTTTATTTTATTGTTACGTTCAAGATGTTTTATTTTGTTATTTATTTATTTCAAAATTCTTTTGAGGATTTGAGTAATGCTTGTACAGTTTCAATTTCCAATGATGGTAATATTTCTGACTGTTCGTCCTCCTGGAATAGGTGTCTACGAACATCTAGACTAATAACACCAAGGATCGAGTGCACAGCAGTATAACTGTGTTTTCACTAGATTCCCGTTTAATGAGTGAGTACTAGCATACACCCAAAATGCTTAAAAGGTATCTCTCAAGTTATCTAGCCGGTTAGGCCTGTGGATGCGTGAGTCGGCGTCAATCCTAAAAAAGATTGCCTCGTCGATTTCTGTAAATATTGACGTTGTCGTAAAGAAGCGGTTTGCTAGTCAAGAAACTTCATTTATCTCTGACATTCATTTTGTATAGGAATTAAAAAACTTATTCAAAGCGTGACTCTGCCACCAACCTGTGTTTCCTATGTTGTGATTTGAAAAGCATTGAGCAACTAGACTGTGAAAATTGTAAATATTCAAAATCTGAATTCTGTCATCAAAATCATGCTGCTTTGGCCTCTGCCATAATTTAATAAAATGGTCTCCTCTTGTTATGTTTTTGGCAGAGGCCGTGTTGCTCATCTTGCAAACAAGTTGAAAGAACATTGTGGTACATTTTGGTACTTGAAAGGTATTTAAAGGTATACATAGACCATCTCGTCAATTTTTTGTTAACAATGGCGCCATCATAAGGATGCCGTCCATTAGTCAGACTTACTTTGGGAGCTGCAAGATTTTTCAAATTAATTGTATCCGTACTGGCGTTGTTTGTTGTCAACGAAGTATTGTCTACCTCCAACGACATCGTTGAATGAGTAAAAATGACGCGATCTGCAGTAAAATTAAATCATTAATGTTATTCCTCTTTTTTTCATTATTATTATTATTATTATCATTATTATTATTAATTTAAAAATTTTTTAATTTTATGTTTGCTACTTTGAATGTTTTACGAGAAACATCTTTCATCAGTGGACATACAATCATTATTGTTATTACTATTAATAATATTATTAGTAGTATTGTTACCACTATAGTTATTAATGATGATTTTAGAATAAATTTATAAAAAGTTAAGAAAATAAATATTTTCAAAAATATTTGGGTGTAACTTTTGATCTTAATAGTAATTTTTTTAAAATGGCTTTTTAAACATCAGATAATAAATTTAAATATATATATATATATAATGCAACATTTTCAGTGTAGTTTATAAATAGACTAATATGTCTCTAAAATAATGTTTAAAAAATGGAATTTGGAAAACCAGATTTTAAAAATAGCGTGCAGTTTATTTTAGGCTATTAAAAGAATTCTTATAAAAACGATAAATAATAGAAATTTATTGTTTTTGAAGAACTTAACGTCTGTTAAAGAATTTACAAAATCTATGAAAAAGAAACCTTTTCCACTTTGATGACTTTGTTCGTCGGCCTCGGTAATTCAAGAATACATGGAACGATAATAAAAAATGTTTTATAAACTTTAAATTTACTCAGAAAAAAAAATTGTTACACATGGAACGATAATAAAAAAAATATTCAAAATGTTTTATAAACTTTAAATTTCTCGTTAAACAATTAATGTGTGTGGGACTTGGTTAATTACAAAACACTTGCTTTCTACAAGGTGTGAAAAAACGAGTTTTTTTTATATAATTATACCTTGTGTTAAAATCCTTAATTGATTTCACGTGACATTTTCCAATTTATATTATAGAATCATTTTTTCCAATTTTTTTAAACAATCAAATGTAGAAATTGAGTGGGCATTTTTAAAATCAAATTTGATTGTAATTTCGTACACCATTGTTTAAAATGTTGCTTATTTATTATTTTATTTATTTTTAAAATTGTTAAATTAGAATTGTCAGATTCATGTAAATAATCAATTTACTAAGTTTATTAAGTCAACCAGGAACACTGTACAGCTGTTTCACATCCTTATTTGGAATCATCAGTAGACTATACTTTTCAACTTTTACACAGACATGAATTTGAACCCACCCCCCACTTGGTGTCAAGCCAGCGCCTTAAACTACTGAGCTACGGGTGTCCTCAAATGCTGCTACGTTACTACCGGTTTAGCAAATGAGGGAACCATTTCGCTAGGACTTTACGATATAGGCCCTTGCGCACTTCCAGGTTTAATAGCCTATATAGTACGGTTCGTTTGTATTTATCACTGACTTTTTAAGGAATTATTTGTTTTTAGAATTATTATATTGTCAGATTCATTTGAATAATCAAGTTACTAGGTTTTTTAAGTCAAATTGAAGTTCATGTGTGTGTGAAACTTGAGAGGTATGCGCTGCTGATGATTCCAAATAAGGATGAAACAGCTGTACAGTGCTGCTGATTGACTTAAGAAACTTAGTACATTTATTATTCAAGTCAATCTCACAATTCTAATATAACAATTCTAAAAGCAAATAATTTCTTAAAAATCCATTAATATCCTATTTCTGTTTATTCCATGTTTCATTTTTAATTAAAATTGAGAATGACATACAATTAATTCTTACAAACAAAGCTGAATTTAACAACACATGGATTAATATGATTGTATTGATTCAATTTGATGAAAAAAGACTGTTACTCTTTTTCCAAATCTGGTTTCAATATCAATTTGGGTTTTCTTTTGTCTTTTTTCTTTAACAATACTGCTTACCAAATGCATGTAGAACAAAGGGCAATGATAAACACACAATAAATTAAGTTTGTGAACAATACTCTTATTATTAATCAATCTGAGACATTGTAACAATAATTATAATATTCGTAAATGTAACGACAGGCCCACTGTAGCCGGTCCTAAGTTCAGTTGAGAATGAGGAAAATTTTGAGTTAAAGATTAGTCACCTGGCTGATGTAAAGACAAGCAACAAGAGGATAATATTTTATTAAATTACAGCAAGGAAGCGAAAATAGCATAACGTTTGGGCATAAACTCGATCACTGCTGGCGGTACCAGATGTGTGTCTACGTTCTGTCTTCCTAAAGTGTCCACTGTTGAAAGATGAGTTTCCAGTAAAATATTTTAGCAGTAATAATAAAAAGTTCAGATTCAAGTTTGTGAGAAAATGTAGTGTTGGTGATTCTCAACAAGATCGAAATGAACTTAGTATTTCAGAATTGTCAGATTCAGTGAAATAATAAATCTATTAGGTTTTAACTTATTCAGAAGTACTGTAGAGCTGTTTCACATCCTTATTTGAAATGTATTATTCAAATAAATCCAACAATTCTAAAATAAATTTAGTGCCTTAAAAACCCATTGATAAACGTACTATTTGTTTATTGTTTTTTATTTAGTTGATACTGGTTTAATGGTTTTTACAAAGTGTATATTTAGTGAAACAGAGCGGCTGCTAGCCGAGACTCTCAAATCTATGACCATCGAAGCTTTGAGTGTAGCGTTGAACTACTAGACAACTACATTACAGAATTTGACGATTTTAATATTACATAAATCGTAAACCGTGGAAGGGTAGTAATTGTAATGTTATGCCAATTTGGGATTAATGAATGCAAAGCTTTGTCATCAACATTTGCTGTTGTTGTTGTTCACCAATTGCTTGAAAAAGATTAAGTGGACTCAGCAACTCATTCCATATTGTATTTTCTATTTGATTAAAATTTAATTTAGATTGACACAGAGAATAAGGATATAAAGCCTGATGAATTCTAGCGGTACAGCTCTCGACTTGCACGTGGGTAGACATGGGCTTGATTTACAACACCGGCACCAAATGTGGGCCCATGTTCGGTTTCACTAAAATATCCACAAAATGTTTCGTAAACAATTTAAAGTAATTAGAAAAAAAGTATTTCCAGCGTATTTTAACATCAGTTTAATAAACAGTAGTTTAATAAAATCCCAGTTATACCACTGCTATTTTCTGAGTTATCTATTTATTGAAATGTTTTTAATTATTTATATATTTTTTTATTTATGGTTATTGGCTTAGATACTTCAGTAGAAGTAGCTTTCAGCACAGTTTTAAAAAAGGCTGGTCTAGTGTTACAGCGCTCGATTTAGACTTTGGTAGGAATGGGTTCGAATCCCACCACCAGCCTGCTAACATGTGGGCCCACGTTCGGTTTTGCCAAAATGTCCATTGCTGAAAGATGTTTTCCGTAAAATATTCAAAGTAATAAACATAAAAAAGTAATAATATTGTTCTACACGGTACTAAAAATTGTCCACCTTTTGCTTCGATTTGTTTAATATTTTAAATGTACAAATTATTTCAACATTTTTGGACATTATCATTTTAGTTTTTCGGACAATAATATTGTGCAGAAACTAGAACCAGTTTTTGTTTGTAATATTATACTGCTCAATCGATAATAGGGCCAGTAAATGTTGGAACAATTATGCATGCAATAAAACCAAACAAATTTAGAGAAAATTGTTTGGAAATGTAGAAATGAGTGTTATTTTGTACAACTTTGGATTAATTAACGACCCTATTTGTTTTTATAGATGCTATCAATTTGCAATGTAAATGGTTTGTTTAAATAAATGTATAATTGCACTGCAAATCATAATGAGGGTAGTATTATGTTTATCCAGATAGATTTAAACTTTTTAAATGATAGGAAAAAGGTCTTTTAACAATCGATCAACTGTAGTAATCCGCCTTTTCTATAAATAAATTTACTAATTATTGCAGAGAAAACAACAAAAGCAATAATAATAATAATAATAACACAAATCTATCTATTTCAAAATTTCTTTTATTTCCAGAATATATGTTTTTTATGTTTTACCACTTTGAATGCTTTGTGGAAACGCATCTTTCAGCCGTGAACATTTTAATTATTCCCAACGTGGACTCACATTGATTGTCAGTGATCGGATTTAAAGCCCGATGTCCACACTGGCTCAAGTCGAGCGCTGTACCGCTAAATTACCCCGGCACATATATCATTTATCTGCCCTTTTCTATAACTAAAATTATTAACAAATAAATGAAAAAATCACAGTAATACTAATGAATACAGGATTAATATTACATATAAACTAATACGCAAATAAATCGGGTTGTTGAAAATGATTTTGAACTATAAGCGTTAAGGTGTTCAGCTTTTGTGACTTACAATTGTAAAGTCACGTGAGCGCTTTATTCAATCTGACTTTGCATTAGCAGTAAGTTGTTTTGTGTGTGAAATACTTTGATCACTCACAGCTGCAACTTATACTCTTGCATTTGTTTTCCGTGTATTATTTATATTGAACAAAATTTGTGGAACACTTTATGAATCGAAATGTTTTTGTAGCCAATGGCAATACTCTCTTGTATACAAACTGCATCAACGAAAGTAATAAATTGCATAGATTTTTCAGTTCCCATAGCTATGCAAACATTTGACCGTCTTGGAGTGCATTGTTTTTTGAATAAAACGGAAGCCAAATCATACGTTCTAGGTCATTCATTTACTAAATCAATTTAGGTAATTCTATATTCTTCAGAATGATAATTTTATGTGTATACTGAATCAATTAAAGCAATGACTGTCGTTAAATGAACAAGATTGTAGAATTGTGGACTTGATCAGCAATGAAGAAAAAGCATTTCAAAATAAACAATTTTCTTAAATGCCTAAAACTATCTAAAGGTGTGTTTTAAAAAACAACTCAAATTAAATTATGCAAGCAACAAAATAATTATTTCAAAAACTACTTATCGAGTGTCCTACTTGCATTATACTATTTGTTTACAGGTTATTGCATTTATTATGGCTTCCAGTGGAGTTATTTTTTTATTTTTTTATTTTATGTTTTCTACTTCGAATGTTTTACAAGAAACATCTTTCAGCAGTGGACATTTTAGCGAAGCCGAACGTGGGCCCGCATTTTAGTGCCGGTGATGGGATTCGAACCCATGCCCACAGATGTCCGAATTCGAGCGCTGTACCGCTAGACCACCCCGGCATTTACAGCGATCAATACGTTATGTGGTACAAATGTTTGGCGGGTTTAGCAGTTATCAATTTTTGTTTATTTCGAGTGAGTTTTAACTTGACAAAATGGCACAGTTTAATTTGTTTTTCAAGGTCACAAACTTATTGATTTATTTATTCTCAACCAATCAGAGATGATATTAAATTAGTTTTTATTGATTTTTTTTGAATTATTATTTTTAGGCACCATTTGCAATTTTTTGTGTTTTACAATTTTTGGCTATGCAAATTAGAATCAAAAATGTTTCTCGAAGACGAAATAGGGCTCACATTAGGTGCCGATTTTGGGAATTAGGCCTACCCAGGTCTTAGACGGGCGCATAGCTTTGTTTGTCGAGCAGAATTATACTATTATTTTATACGTTTTCTTTTGTTTAATTAGATCAAAGAAAAAACAACTTAAATAAACAACTGCAAAAAAGTGATCGCACGTATCTGGATGACAGAGTTACACAGATGACAGGGTTGAGTGAAAGCCGAAAAAAAGCTCAATCTTTGATTGCGCAGAATCTTTAATGCCAACGAAACTTTGTTGTTGTTTTGCTGTAATTGTTATCTTATTGCCCTATGCTTGTTTTTAAAGCAAAAGGGCTTTGTATAATTTATATTACATAATAATAGTTTGTAACGTAGGCAGCATTCTTGTGACAGCACCACTGTTCTCAAGAATTGACAAAACCGCTTACCGTCATTATTCCAACTGCTAGATATGGTATAGATATATCTTGAGATACCTATTACATACCCCTAGGTGTAATGTGGCACTCCCATTGTGTTTGTTTAAATGCAACTAGTCTATAATGCGCCAAATTGGGATTTTATAAGTATTAATTAATTTCTTAAGATCGATAGCATCTCATTATATTATTCCCTTTTTAACAATGTTGAACAAATTGGATTATTAATACAACAGCCAAATAGCTTTATAATAATCGTATTTTTTATTAATGAATAAATAAAACCTAAATACATTATACAATAATTTTGTATCCCTCCTTCCTTCCCTCCTCCCAAATGAATAATAAATGTACAAGAGATAATTATTCATATCCATTTGGTGTCCTCAAAATGACTTGTATTATTATTATTATTCAAAATAAAAAATATTATTTGTCTAACGGAAAAGAGTCTACTCATATATTGTAGAAAAACGGATATAGAATTAGAATTGTTGAATTCGGTTTACATAATTGATTATTGTTTCATTTATATAAATATTCCGGTTAAACATGTTTACAATTTTATAAATTATGTAAACAGTATAAAAAAAACGTTTTTTAAAATTTTATTTAAATGCAATTAATAAAAAATAATATTTTATTAAATTACTAGCACTTAGTGATAGTTCAGTTATAGAGTTACAAAAATGTAATTTAATATAACAGTCATTATTATCTAGTAAAAAAAAGTAAATTTATTTAGTTGTTACTGCAGTTGAAACCTAGAATGTCACTAGTCTAGAGATTATAGAGTTTAACAAGTTTATATACACTTGGTACAACATCCATTTCACATCCTCGGACAAAAAATAGTTGCTGTCGCGACAACAAAGATTGTGTAGATTTGGACATATTCTTTGTAAACGTTTTTGATGCAACCGCACGTATGGTAATCTTGTTGGTCCTGTTGCTATCAGTTTAGATGCTTGTTGACACATTGTCTAGGTTGTATCACGTAAAAGAGAAACGGTCAAAAATATTACAGTTGTTGAAAATTGAAACTTTATAAGCATTATTCAAATCCAATAATGATAATATTCTTGGCTGTTTATCCTCCTTGTGGTACATCTTAGACTAGGTGCCCCTAGGCATCTAGACTAATAACAGCAGGTACCAAATGCACAGCGCTATAACTAGGTTTTTACTTCGGCGGTATACGTATACCGTATGCAGCCGTGATAACCTCTACAAAAAATCAGGCGATTTTGTCAATCTTTGCGAACAGTGGCGATGGCACAAGAATGCCGTCTTTCAGCCAAGAAACTACGTTATTTTTCTACGTGTGTTACATTTATCAACTCATTAAAGACGATCGTTTAATATGTAAAATAATCAATGAATAAATATCTATTTACTTGTTAGAATCACTGATACAAAACTAACTGTAATTCATAACAAGAACTCTTTCTCAAACAGGTGGATACCTTAGAAAAGCCAGGCCTACCTTAGTTCGAGTCTAGCGCTGTGCCATCAGACTAGTCCAACACATTGGTTAAAAGGTGTTCTTTATTGGAAAAACAATTCCGTTGTTTGGAATGCTAATGATTATGAGGATTTGACTAATGCTCAATCAAATTTCAATGTCTAATAATTGTGATATTCTGACTCTTCCTACTCTATGCAGTGCATCCTAGACTAGGTTCTCATAGACATGTAGACTAATAACAAAAGGGACCGAGTGTACAGTAATATAACTGGGTTTTCACTTTAGCGGATGAGTGCAAGCATACACTCAGAATAGTTAAGTACACGTATGCCATGTGTAGCCATTGGGCTAAGGGAGATAATCCTAACAAAAATCAGATAGCTTCGTCAATCTTTGCGAACAATGCCACACGAATGCTATCTATTAACCGTGAAACTTTGTTATTTTTCTACGTTTGTTGCGCTTATCAAGCTAGCAAAATTAACCGTTTAATAAGTTGTATAAATATGGAAAATAATGACTAAATGATTGTGTGACCACTAAATAAATGAAGTAAATCAATTTCTACTTACAATTAAAATTGCTTTTTCATAGGGTTTTATTAAGTTTTTTTGTAACCTTAAAAGTATTGATTTTTTGTGACCAACATTAAGTATGCTAACACATGGATTTTATTCAAAACAAAACATTTTAAAATCAAAAACAGGAAAAAAAAATATAAAAGGCTATATATTGATTGTACTTAAGATGTTTAGTAGAGAATTGAAATTATTAATGCTTATTAGATCACGTTAAAGTTGCAGTTAAAGCAGAATAAAAACAATTGTTAAAATGTCGTTTGTTCTTAGACAAATAATTTTATTATTATTATTATTATTATTGCTATTATTATTATTACTACTATTATTGTTATTCATGTAGAATCTGTTCAGTCAAAGATTGAGCTTCTTTTCAGCTTTCACTCAACTCTGTTATTTGAGTCGTGTTATTACTTCTTTACTTTTGTTGATTGGACTGGGGGGGTCTTTTTATTGATTCCCTAGGAATTAGAATCCTAAATTGGAGTCGAGTACTGTACCATCAGACTACTTTCTAGCACAATTAGACAATAAATTAATAAAAGGCTGTATACGTACATATACCAAAAGGACAAAAGTAACATTTGTTTTAATAATATTAATAATAACAATAATAATAAAATTTAAAATAATAATAATAATGTTGATAATAATAATATCAGTAGTTGTAATAATAATTTATTATTATTACTAATACTGATATTATTATTATTAACGTTATTATTAATATTATTATTATTATTGTTAACAATAGTAGTAGTAATGATAATAATAATAATGGTATTAATAATAATAATATTAATAGTATTAGTAGTAATAATAATAGTATTAGTGATAGTAGTAATAGTAATATTGGTTGGACTGACGTTGCGGTTAAAATTCCCTCTTTTATTCGGGCTGGGACTGGGACTGGCTAGATTAGATCATTTTTAATCTGCTCTGGGCAGAGTTACAGATATTATTACCTTAATTTACTATTATTATTATTATTATTATTATTATTACTATTATTATTATCATAATTATTGTTATTACTATTATTATTATTATTATTTTATTATTTTTGAATACAAGGACAGTTATTATCATAAAATGCCTTAAAATTTGTACAAAACAAAAAAATGAAAAAACCAAAATGATACATTGCACCCCGTCAAAAAATATTTCCGAAAATGCACTAATTAATTAAAACGTTTCTAGTAACTATTTAATGCAAAAATAAACCTGGTTTTACTATACAATATATAATATTAAAAATTAAATAAAATATAATTGTAATGTAACCAATATATACTGTTATTAATAAAAAATTTTACAAAAATTATTAACTGGCTCATAATCTAAAATTAAGTAAAATTATCAACACAAAATATAACGTCAAATATTTTTAAAATATACAAAAGGTATCCAATGTTTAGGGTTACTATTGTTTTTTTTTGCAAAATATTCAATAATAAATGTAATCGCTTGTCTTTGTAACTACTTGGCTTAATAATAATGATATTTTTTAATAAAAAACCAATTCGAAAAATTAAAAAAATAAACAAAAATATGCAACTTTCTGCAGTTGAAGATATAATATAACGAAGCCATTCGCTAAAAACATTTGAGTTGTAATAATTGAATAAAAAAAGATAATTAATAGAAAAAGAACAATAAATTATTCGGTCCAAATGTTGGAATTATGTAATAAGAATCCAAGGCAAGATATGTTTGACCACACCTATTTTAAAAACAGTGTAAAAGGGGAAATCTTTATTTATAATTATCGATTATTCTTTTAAATAAATGTTACTGTTTACATGTTTTACGAAAAACATTTTTTCAGCGGCGGGCATTCGGACAGAGCCACACGTAGGTCTACATTTGGTGTCGCCGGCGGAGTCAAGCACCTTACCACTAAACCATTTTCCAGGACAATTAAACAAATAAAAAATTAATAAAAGGCTGTATACGTACGCATATCGGAAGGAGAAAAATAACGTACTTGTTTTAATAATGATAATATTAGTAGTAATAATAATAATAATAATAATAATAATATTAATAATAATAATAATAATAATAATAATTATTATTATTATTATCATTATAGTATAAGTAATAATGGTAATAATAATAATAACAATAATGTTAATAATAATAACAATATTAATAATAATAATACTAATAATAATAATATTATTGTTATTAGTAATAATAATAATAATAATAATGTTAATAATAGTAATAATTACTATTTTTTTATTTTTATTATTATAGTATAAGTAATAATGGTAATAATAATAATAACAATAATGTTAATAATAATAATAACAATAATGTCAATAATAATAATAATAATAATGTTAATAATAGTAATAATAATAGTTATTTTTATTTTTATTATTATTATAGTATTAATAATTATAGTAATAATAATAATAATAATACTACTACTACTACTACTACTACTAATAATAATAATAATAATAATTATTATTATTATTATGTTAATAATAAGAGGACATCAAATGACTGCAAGTAAATAATAAAATCGGAAAATAAGCAAAAAATATTTTATTTGCAGAATCTTCGGTTAAACGAAGCAAATTGTTGATAAGATTGGAAGTAGACTACACTGAACTATGCAGCAGGTCACATTAAACTGAATGTCAATTATAGAGAGGATTGATCAAAAATGTTGGCAAAATGTTCGAACACATGAAATGATTTTGTTGTTACTTGTTGCCCTGTGCTCGTTTTTAAAGCAAAAGGGTTTTCTGTTATAATAACAATTATTATTATTATTGTTATTATTTTAAACAAAAATTGTTTGATTATTATAACAATTTATTTATTACTTCAACTAATACAAAACTTTCCAATAATTTCTTTTTCGAAAATTTAATAAAGATGACTTTTGCATACAAACGTGCAAACAAAAAATTGCCTTCCAAATTTACTCTAATTGACACAAAAAATTAATTGATAAAATAAAATAAATTACATTATATTTTTAACTGTTCCCTACATGAACTGACTACATCAATATATGATATAAATATGATAATTCAATATATTTGGAAAAAAATGTTTAACAAGCAACAGTTGATTTTTTTTGAAAAAATGTTATCGATTAATTTGAAACAATTTTTTTTTTCAAAAAAAGTTTACAATACAAAAAATAATTGAATTAGTTATTGTAGCCGAAATTTTTGTACAATGAAAAAAGGCTGTATACAAAATGTGTTATTAATAACATTGTTATTTTTACTTTTACTACTGCTATTATTGTTGTTGTTACTGCTATTATTATTATTATTATTATTATTATTATTATTATTATTATTATTATTATTATTATTATTATTATTGTTATTATTGCTATTATTATTGTTATTATTATTATTATTATTATTGTTGTTATTATTATTATTACTATTATTATAATTAATATTATTATTATTAATATTACTATTATAATTCTTGTTTGATTTATATTAAAATATTTTTAGATATATTGTTTTTAATTCTTTACGGCAAATATCTTTGAACAGTGGACATTTCAGCGAAACCAAACGTGAATCCGCATTTGATACCAGTAGTGGGGATCAAACTTATACACACTTAGGTTTAAGTCGAGCACTCTTACCGCCAGACAACCCCAGCTTAATTATTATTATTATTATTATTACTGTTATTATTATTATTATTATCATTTATTACTATTATTATTGCGATAATAATTATTGCTATTATTATAAAGCACACATAATTTTTGTTAAACCTGTAAATTAATTAATTAATTTACCTTTCGATTAAACTTATCCCAACAATTATACATTTAAAACCATTAACCATCATTCCTCATTTTAATGAGATTTTGTCTACTGAAGTAAATAATTACTACATTTCCATTTGCTAAACCGGTAGTAACGTAGGCGCATTTGAGGACACTGGGTAATTAGGATTGATCAGATTTACTATAAATAATAAATTTACAGGTCGAAGGTCATCCACCTGTAGCTCAGTGGTTTAAGGCGCTGGCCTGACACCCGATAGGGAGTGGGTTCAAGTTCATGTGTAAAACTTGAAAGGTATGTGCTGTTGATGATTCTAAATAAAGATGTGGAACATCTATACAGTTGACTTAGAATTTAAGTGGATTGATTATTCAAGTAAATCTGACAATTCTAAATAAAAATAAGTATATTATAGAATTTTAAACACCAATCAATAAATGCACTTTATTTTCATAAGTGTACAGATTTAAATTCGTGCATGTTGTTTAAGCAAGGACCAAGTGTAGAATGGTACAAGAAATACAAAATAGAATTAGTTGTTGAGTCCAGTTGATTTTTTTTAAGCAATTGGTGAACAACAACAACAGCAAATGTTAATGACAAAGCTTTGCATTTATTAATTCCAAATTGGCATAGCATTACAATTAATTCCCTTCCACGGTTTACAATTTATGTAATATTAAAATCGTCAAATTCTGTGACGTAGTTGTCTAGTAGTTCAGCGCTACACTCACAGCTTCGATAATCATAAATTTGAGAGTCTCGGCTAGCAGCCGCTTTGTTTCACTAAATATACACTTTGTAAAAACCATTAAACGAGTACCAACTAAATAAAAAACATTAAACAATTAGTAAGTTTATCAATGGGGTTTTAAGGAACTATATTTATTTTAAAACTGACAAATTGGAATAATAAATTTTAAATAAGGATGTAGAACAGCTGTACAGTGCTCGTGGTTGACTTAAAAATCAAGTGAATTTATTATTTAAGTGAATTTGACAATTCTTAAAAACCCATTCATAAATATTGTTACATATTAGTCGGTTTTAAAAAGGATTGGAAAAGATACCGGGGTTTTGTAAGCCAAACCTAATAGTTGTGTTTCTGTAAGCATATTATATTGTTGTTAGAAAAACTATTACAGTTAGAAAATAGTACATAACTTTAACGTAGCTAGTAGTTCTAAGTCGGGTTGGACTGGAGTGGAATAATCAATTAAAAAAGTAAAAATAATTATGTTAACCGAGTGTATCCTTTATTCCATGGGGCGATTCAATCAACGAATTTAGTATTATTATTTTACAACCGCGTCCTACGGAGTTGGAATATTTTGCAATGCTAATAATTCACAAGAATTTGAGTACTGCTTATAAAGTTTTAATTTTCAATAATGGTGCTATTCCTAACTGTTTCACTTCTATGTGGTGCATATTGGACTGACATCTGGACTAATAAATGCAGGGACCAAGTGCACAACAATATAACTAACATGTTGCTTTAGTATATGCATGTTAGCTAAAGGAAATAATCTTAACAGAAAATTAGACGGCCTTGTTAATTTTTTACAAACAGTAGTACCGTCACAAGGATGCCGTCTACCAGTCATACAACTTTGTTATTCTCTAAAAAGTAACTACGTCACCAACCAAATAATAATTAACCTTTGGCATAGAAAACTTCAATGTTACAAACTTAAAGTACAATTATTACATAAAACAGTTATGTTGGATATATATATATTTTAAATAAAAGGGTTTTGTAACAATAATTATTATTATTATGATAAAAACTTTGTTTGTACGTATCAGTAATCATTCCTACGGCAATATTGGGAATAAGTAAAATTGTTTAAACTATTTCTTTTGGTTTCTAAAATAGGTTTATTATAAATGTTTTTAATTCTATAACGATTTTCTAATCATTTGTAGTAGTCGTTACACGTTTTCTTCCAATTTCGTGATTTGTGACCATTAATAATCAGATAAATTGTTGAAAGGTTAACTCTATATAATTTGGGTGAAAATCATTTATTTTTCAATTCTTTAATAACACGATATTCATTTTTGGTAAGATAAAAACATTTTTTTATCACTACCGTCAATTTCACAATCGATGCAATCAGAAAGCAAAATTAGCGGATGAGCGGAATCTCAAGGGTAAACGTAAATAATAAAGTATTCGATTTGTTTTTAAATTTTTATTTAAAATTTTAAAAAATTATTATTTTTATTTATATAGATTAGAATAATTAAATGTTTATTTTGATAATTACTATAACATTACAATCAGAGCAGATTTGAATGTTCATTTAACATCAATTTAAAGGTTAGTTATTGTTCATTTTTAATGAAATTAAGCACACAAAATAATAATAGACTAATTGTTATAATAATTATGTAACTTCAACTTATTATTAACGTTTATATAGAAGTAGCTTTTAAAATATGCTATTTTGGCCTAGTCAGCCTTTTTAAATAAGCATTTCTAAGTATATATAAATAAACTATTAAGTACTTGACATTATTTTTAATTCTCAATATTTATTTTAACGTAAAAACAATTGGACATAACAAATTAATTTAAATTTGATACTTATACAAAATTTTTGCAGTAATTTTTGAAATGGCATGTATGTAAGCGAAAAGAGTGATGCTGGCGACAAAGTCAACTGGAAACAAAGTTGTTAAAAAAGAAAAGAAAGAGATAGAGAAGAAATATTTTCGTGTTGTTAGTGGGACATCAATTCTACAAGAAAAAGAAAACTACGTAACAGGGTACATTCTATTTTTGGACTGATGTTACATACTGCTAATTGTATTGATTTAGATTTAATACTTTTGTAATTTTTTGCGTTAATTTCTGAAATGGTTGTACATATCTGGGAAGCGTCATTGGTAAAGACAGCAAAAGCAAAATTAATGTTAAATCCAGACTTGAAAAGACAATGTCAGTCTTTTACAAACTCAAATCAATATAGTCATGTTTTTTTTATCCGTCTGAAAGACCAGCAAGAACGATCAAATTTCAAATGATGAGATCATGAAAAGAACTGATTCTCGTTCACTCCATGACATTATTACAATTAGACGAAAAAAATTACTTGGTCAAATTCTACGTTTACCGCCCGAAAGACCAGCAAGAACGGTTTTGGAATGTAAGATCAAAAATGGTAAAAAAAAGTTGGTAGATTACAGAAAACTTGATTAAGAACTATTTGGGATGATCACATTGAAATGAATGGTTCATGGGGGATCAAACAAAACGTTTGGCAGAATGTTCAAATACATGGAAACATTTTGTTGTCTCAGGTTCTCTTTGAATTACAAGATTTTGGTGTTGTTGTTAGTAGTAGTACTAGTACTACTACTACTACTACTACTACTACTACTACTACTACTACTACTACTACTACTACTACTACTACTACTACTACTACTACTACTACTACCACTAGTACTAATACTACTACTAGTACTACTTCTAGAAGTTATTACGCAAGAGTACTAACAGTAACGTTAATTTTTAGTCTTTCATTTATACTAATCATGATAATAATTGTTGTAGTAATACTTTTTATAATAATATTAATAACAACAATATTAACAATTATTATTTATTATTATTTATTTCTGAAATCCTTTTTCTGCAAAAAGCTTATAACAATGCAAAATTCTTTCATAAAATTCTAAATTGTCGAAAAGGAATTTTAATTTAAGATATGCTAGATTGAAATTCTATTCGAATTTGGCCGTCATTAGAATTATGTCATCATTTCCTTACTGCAACTTAATAAAACGGTTGTCTCTTGTTGTTTGTTTAAATATATAGATTTTTTACGCAGGCTAAGTTGCTAATCATGTTCTCGAAACCTCCTATTTACTTAATTGGATTCAGAACCGGATACGATACAATTACTAATGTTAATACTACTACAAATAATAATAACATTAATAATAAAAATAATACTAATAATAATAAAAATAGTCATAGTGATATTAATAATTAAAGTAGTAATAATAATAATAATAATAATAACAGCAATAACAATAATAGTGATAAAATAATAATAATAATAATATTGTTGATAATATTTATTTATTGTTTCGACTACAGTTTATCCACTTTTAACGCATTTTATTCTTTATTGTTTAATTGTGATAATAATAAAAATAGTAATAGTTGGTTGATTAAAACATCCACTCACCGCCTGCCGTTCTCTGTTCACGCCATTATTGTGAATGTTTAATTTAGATTAAAATTTAGTACAGTACTTTTATATTAAAATATTATATATATATATATATATATATATATATGTGTGTGTGTGTGTGTGTGTGTAAACCGTCCCGTTTACTAGTACAATTACGTAGATTAGTCTTGTTGCGACATGGTTTTGTATTATTATTACTATTTATTTTCCTATTTTGAATGTTTAAGGAGAAACGCATCTTTCAACAGTGAACATTATAGCAAATCCAAGCGTAGGCCCGCATTTAGTGGGTCGGTGGTGAGATTTAAACCCACCGAAATCCAAGTCAAGCGCTGTACCTCTAGACCATCCCACATCCGTAGAACGCGGTTGGCAAAGATGAAACTAGACTCATTGTTTTGTGCCTGTCTACGGAGATTATCAGTAAAAGACAAAACATTTGTCTGCATTGGAGGAGACACTAGAGTGTTCCATCTTTATTAGTGCTGGACGTTATGCAATAGCAATAAAGGACATTTTGTAGATTTTGTGCTTGTTGTTCATGATAAGCAAAAAAAATCTACAGTGAAGAAAGAACGTGACACGGTAGTTCAAACATGTTTTTTTTTAAAAACGGGGTGGATAAATCTAACGATACTGTATTGGATTCAAACTTCAATAATAATAAAAATTATTATTATTATTACTATTATTATTATTATTATTATTATTGCTGTTATTATTAGTATTAATATTACTATTATTATTATCATCATTATGATTATTATTATTACTATAAGAATAATAATAATAATTATTATGATTACTATTATTATTATTATCATTATCATTGCTATTATAATAACAATTATTATTAATACTTTTATTATTATTAATATTATTATTATATTAATTTTTATTGTATTATATTATTATATTAATAATAATAATAATAATTTAATTATAATAAGAAAATTTTATTGACACAATGTACAATTAAATTAATCAAAATTTGAAATAAATTAGTGGCTGCTTGTATCCCAATTGTAGACCGCTGCAAACGGTAATACCCAAACTCATGTCCACTCCAAGTTACCCATTAGTTTACTTAATGTGTTCGTTAAAAACAAATAAATGTAACGGTACGGTGCTGGATTCAAACTTTGAGTTCTGCTGCCAGTACTAAATGTGGGCCCTCGTTTGTAAAGCATTCAAATAACAAGTATAATAATAATAATAAATATTATTTATTTATTTACTTACTTACTTATTTAAATGCTACGGCTTAAGTGTTTTATAAAAAACATTTTAGAAAATCCATGTCTCTCAAAATTGAGGATTCAGCGCTGTACCACTGTGGCATCCCGGTACAATAATTATTGTTTACAGGAGTAAACAGTGGCATCATCGCAAGAATCCCCTTCTCCCGAACTTCAATTCGCATCTGACAACTCCTTTGTTGGCTTTCAAACCGCCCCATCGCACAGATTAGTAAAACCGCCCCTTTTAAAGCCAATTTTGATAAACAGTTTAGAGCAAACGAGTTTAAAATAAATTGAATAATTCTTGCAGAAACTAAATGTCAACTTTACTTGTGCTGTTCTAAATGCCTATTTAGTGCCCGTGATGCCAAACGCTGTACCGCTAGATCAATAACAACTTGCCTAACCTTCAAACTAAAGCTTATTGATAAGATCGTTTGTACAAAAACAACATTACTAATAAAAAAAACATAACAGGCAAAAACCGTTGTTTGCTTAATAGGTAGGATGCTAGTAATTCTAAGACTATAAGTATTGCTTGTATAGTCTCAATTTCCAATAATGGTGATATTCCTGACTGGTTGTTCTCTACGTAGTGCATTCTGGACTATGAGTCAATAGGCATCTAGATTAGTAACAATAGAAACAGAATACACGGTGGTATAACTAAGCATTCACTGAGCTCACGTTTCATGAATGGGTGCTAATATCGATGTCAACATTCAATTACTCCGAAAAAATCGCTTTGTCAATTCTTGTAAACACTGGCGTCGTCGCAAAGAAGTGGTTTTCTAGACAATAATCCCCATTTCCCCAACTTTAATTTGCATCTGACAACCTCTTCGTATGGGAATTTGGAATGCTACACAAACTTGGAACTAACAAAAAGGTAGTTTTGTCCACCAACGTTTCTTGTTACTTAATAAACTTTATACTCCAGTAAACATGTGTTAAAATTTTATAACAAGTACCAAATATTGGCTTATTAAGTAAAATGTTTCTATACAAATCCCTAGGCAAAGTCTCACATTTTATTGAGTCAGTTTAGTTTATTTATCTACTAAAAGAATGAATTGACAAAAATTAACAACTTGGTTTGAATAAATACTAGTTTTGCGCACATAATATTTTGTAATCGTTTAAAACTTAGTTGAAAAAGGAAAAGGGATAGAACCAGATCATGGTAGATCATGATGAAATGTTTTGAAGAACAACTTAAATATCCCGTTTTTAACATTTTCTAGTTATAACAATTGAATAAAGAATTATTCATTATTACAATTATTAATTTTTCCTTTGTAATTTGTGAGTGGTTCATTAAAATAATGTAATTTGCACAATCCTATTAAATTGGTCATGATTTAACACCTGTCTTAGTTTGCTTGCTTTCTGTTGTTACAATCTATGTGGACAAATAACTAATGACGAGCATTCGATCCGATTAATATACAACCTCCGCGTACTTGTTAAACCTCTTGCAAAAAAATTAATGTACTATGAAGAATCCGTTTGAAGCCTATACTGTGTTTATACGTGCAAAAGTTTAAATTATTCCAACAACATTGTGGCTTGTAATTTTATATTAAATGTTTGCCATTAAAAATTGTGTACATTTAGCCCTGTTATCACAATTATGTTTTTAATTTTGTAAATTGACGTTTTCTTGTTTTACTATTATTATTACTTCGTTTTGGAAATCGAGGGACAAGGTAAGGTCATTTTATAAAAATGTACATTACAATGTTGACCTTATGTGTATATTTAAAACTGAAATTCTATTCGGATTTTGTCCAAATGAGTCATTGAAATTGTGTTTTCATTTCTCTACCGCAGTGTGATAAAAAGGATGTCTTTTGTTGTTCTTTTGTGGATATTAATTTTTTTATTATTATTACTATTATTACCAACATTATTATTATTATTATAACTAATAATGCTATTATTATTGCTATTGTTATTATTATTATTATTATTAATAATATCAGTACTATTATTATTAATATTATTATTGTTATTATTATTATTATTATTAATATTAGTACTATTATTATTATTATTATTATTATTATTATTATTATTATTATTATTATTATTATTAACAACAATAATAATAAAATTAAGTTTAATAAAATGGTTGCTTTATGTTTTTGTTTAGGAATATTAATATTTTACATGTTATACATCTTGTACTTAAATCATTTTCCATTCTCAACCGGATATTATTTTATTATTATTATTACCATTATTACTATCATTACTATTATTAATATTATTAACATTATTATTATTATTATTATTATTATTATTATATAAAATCGAACAAAAATTTCTATTTATAATGCGGGTGATTACACTAAAACGTAATGTTATAAGCAGCACTTGAATGATTTTTAAAATGATATAATTGAAGTGAACGTCACTTACAGGAAATAATTTTAATGCCTCACAGTTTTTAAACTTCAAAGAAATGATAATAATAAATACAATCATTTCAATCATTTATTTGCTTGGTGACGTAGTTACCACTTTATTATTTCTATATTTGTGCGGCATATTAAACGCTAAATTTCAATGGCTTGATAAGCGTAACAAATGTAGACAAATAACAAAGTTTATTGATTGTTTGTAAAGATTGACGAGGTCGCCTGAATTTTTGTCGGGGTTATTCCCTTTAGCCCATGGGCTACATATGGTATACATATCCCTCCAAATGCCTTTTAAGTACCCCAGGTGTATACTTACAGAAGCCCAGTTAAATCCAGTTATACTATTATAAATAAAAGTAGCATATAAGTATCCTCAAAGTAATGTACAATCATATGGAACAATCTTGCATTATTCCATGCTTAAATAAGTAAAAAGCTTAATTGTTAAAAGCGTGCTTCAGTTGGACTTAAGTCTTAGTGTTGGCACTAAATGAGTCTTTCTTTTTTATTACTCTACTTAAATTTACTTGTTAAAAACAGCCTTTTTTGTTGATAAAACTTATAGGAAAGATACTTTGCAAGAAATATGCTTTTGCAAATAAAATCACTTGTCAAATCGCCGGTTGAATTGAATATACTCGTCAAAGAAACAATAAGCGGATGTCACAATTTATAAAATTATTGCAAAGAAGTGATAGCAGCTTTTAAAAAACGTAAAAATTAAAATAAATAAATAATAATTAAAAAATAACAATTACACTCTATTATTTGTCACAACAATTCAAAAATTTCAAGGTTTCATTATTTAGTAGTGAAAATCAAGCTCATGATGTTCAGGCAAGTTTGAGTCGAACACTGTACCGAAACCCTCCTCTGTTGATTTATGATCAACTTATTATTCCACTTATAGACAAAATGATTTAATTATTAAAACAATGCTTTAAAAAACTTACTATTATTTTTATCCATCAATCAATATATCCATCAAATATGTACAAAAATGGGCTTCAAAATGCTAACATGGATGGTGTCATTGTATTGCCATAAAAATGCGTTTCACAAAACTATGAATCTTTAGCAAAGCATTTGACTAATATACACCTTATTGTAAGCTAATCAAAAGTGAGTTTGGATGCATTTTATTGGACAACTGGCTAGACCAATGAGATTGCTTGAATTAATTTTGGGTTAATGAATGGGTTGAAAATAGTGATTCTTATCGAATCAATCAATAATTTAAATAAATAAATAAATAAATGTATATACATTTAAACTTTTTTCTCTTTTGTTACAATTGTCTCTCCTTTTTTGCGCTTGTGCTAACAATATAAAATATTTAAAAACACCCAGGCATCCCTTGATAATTCCATATATAATCAATGAAAGACGTTAATTATGAGATAAATTCGTGTTGTATTTATTCTCATCAGTCACAAACATATAAAATATTAGTCTATATATATGTACAAAAAATGATGATGTAATTAAAGCTTTGATCTTAATATTAACAACATTAATATGATAAGTTGTGTGTCTGTGTAATTATTAATGCTATGATCAAAGCTTTCATTATGTTATATATATATTTTTGTTTTTGACTTAACAGAATATACGAAATAAATTTATTACACACGCCTTATATTCATTTTATTTTAAATTATAATGGGAATATAGTGCTTTCAATGAAAATAAATAAAATGTTGCTATTATTATTATTATTAAGTTTTGTTGGCTTTCATTGTATGTAATGGGCGATGTTTAAAAATGGGGCACAAACCACAATAAAATGGGGATTTTAAGAAAATTGTAGGCAAAATGTTCAATCACGTGAAATCATTTTGTTGTTCCGCGTTCCACGCTAAATTATGGGACTTTGTCGTTCTTCTTGCAGCTATCTTTTTGTGCCCTATGTTTGTTTTTAAAAGAAAAACGTTTTTTAATAGTATTAACTCTACCATAGACAGTCCCGTGCCGCGGTAGTCTAGCAGTACAGCGCTCAATTTAGACCTGGATGAGCATGAGTTCGAATCCCACTACTGGCAATAAAATGAGGGGCCCACGTTTGGCTAAAAGATGTGTTTTTTGTAAAAAATTCAAAGTAGCAAACATAAATTTAAAAAATCATGAATAAATATTGTTAAACACAAGAGAAAATTATTTTAAAACCAGTAGAAGCATCCTGCTTTTGATGGAAGAGTTTAGTGAAATCTGAAAAAGATTCAAAACCTAAAATTTAATCTACAATTGCGTAGATTAATCTTAGGGAATGCTAGTGGTCCTGAGGATTTGAGTAATGCTTATAAAGATTCAATATTCCTGACTGTTTCTCCTCCCACATGGTGCATTTTAGACCAGGTGTTTATAGGCATCTAGACAAATAATAGCAGGTACCGAGTGGAATGGGAAACGTTATAAAATTAGAAACATCTTTTATTAGTGGACATTTTAACGAAACCAAACGTGAGGCCGCATTTGGTATCGATGGTGAGCATTTATTGCACGCTCACTCATGCCTCGAGGGATGCTAATAATCCACGAGGATTTGAGTAATGCTTATAAAGTCTCAATTTTCAATGATGGTGATATTCCTGACTGTTAGTCCTTTACGTAATGCATCTTGGACTAGGTGCCCTTAGGCATCTAGACTAATAACAGCAAGTACCGAGTGCACAGCGGTATACATGGGCTTCCGCTACTGCGGGTAGGTGCAAGCATACACCCAGGATACTTAAAAGGTATCTAAATGTATACGTATATCATATGTAGCTATTGAGTTAAGGGGAGTAAGACTGAAAAAAGTCAGGCGGCCTTGTCAATCCTTGCAAACAGTGACGACGTTATAAGGATGCCGTCTACCAATCAAGAAAGTTCGTTATTTTTCTACGTTTGTTACGCTTATCAAGCCGTATAAATATAAAAAATAATAAAAAGCTAACCACGTCACCAATCAAAAAAATACTTCAAGCTAACGAATTTCCGTCTATTTTGTAACCGCACCAGTCGTTTATTGTCCAAAAGATTATCATAAACGCTTTGGAAATGGACAATAAAAATGAGGATATGAAAAGCATGATCAATGTATTACTTGGAGGCAATAAATTTCAATTATATGAAAAGGAATTATTTTTTAAATTATATTTAAATAAATATCTTTTTTTGCCAATCTACACATAACTTGTTTTTTTTTGCAAATTGCATTATTATATTATTATTATTATTATTATTAATATGTTTATTATTATTATCATTTGATATTATTATGATGACTATTAGTATAATAATATTAATATTACCAGTAATAATAATAATAATAATAATAATTATTATTATTATTATTATTATTACTATTACTATTATTGTGATTAATTTAAGTTTACTATTACTGTTGTTATTTTAATAATTATTATGTTTATGATTATTATAATTAATATAACGTTATTGTTATTATTGTTATTATTATTATTATTATTATTACTATTAGTATTATTATTGCTATCATTATTATTGTTGTTACTATTATTATTTTTATTATTATTACTACTACTACTATTATTATTATTATTACTATTATAAGAGAATATACCTCAATTATTCTTAGACCAGTGGTTGAGGCCTTGGACTTACACCAATTTGTTTATTAGATTTGTGCACTGCTGATAAATCAGCTAACTGAAATTATGTAGATTTATTATTCAAGTGAATCTGATTATTATTTTTGAAAACCGAACTGTACAATATTATAACAAAACCCTTTTGCTTTAAAAAATGATTAGCAAGAAACAACAACAAAGTTCCATAGTTTAAAGCAAACAAAATTTTTCCATATACTCGGGCATTTTGTTTGATTCCATAAAACATTCAGTTCAATTAAATTTTCCCGAATGTTTTTCAGTCAAGTTTTCTGTGGTCTACTCCAACTTTTCTTTTACCATCTGTTCCAAAACCGTTCTTGCTAGTTTTTTGGGTGCTAAATGTAGAATTTGACCAATTAATATTTTTAATCTAATTGTAATCTAATTGTCATGTAGTGAACAAAAATCGGTTCTTTTAATGATCTCATTATTTGAAGTGACCGCCCCATGTGATCTTTCAAAGCCTTCTAAGATACCGGTGATAAAAAAAATTTACCATCTTACCAATTTTGTCTGTTCGCTTCCACGTTTCACTTCCATATAATGCCGTAGGAATGATTATTGATGCGTACAAACAAATTTTTGTTTTCAGGCTGATAAAAAACTATGACTATATTGATTTGAGTTTGTAAAAGACTGACATTGTCTTTCCAAGTCTGGCTTTAACATCAATTTTGGTTTTTCCGCCTTTACCAATATAACTTCCCAGATATGCAAAATAATCAACAGTATCAATATTTTGGTTACTAATTTTTATGGGCAAATAATCGTTTGACTTGGTGCACAACACTTTCGTTTTTGAACAGTTAATCCGTAAGCCAACACGATAACTAATAATACTGAGACGTGTTGTCATATTTTGCATAATTTCTGGAGTAGATATATGCTAGAACCTATATAATAAAAACATTAATTAAAATATTTATTATTATTATTATTACAAAATTCTTTTGCTTTAAAAAATAAGCATGAGGCAATAAAATAACAATTACAGCAAAAATTAACATCAAAGTCTCGTAATTCAAAAAGAACATAAGACAACAAAATGTTTCCATGTATTTGAACATTCTGCCAAACGTTTTGCTTGTGCTCATGAAACATTCATTTTAATTAGATCTTCCCGAATAGTTCTTAACCAAGTTTTCTTTGGTCTGCCAATCTTTCTTTTACCATTTTCGATTTTATATTCCAAAACCGTTCTTGCTGGTCTTTCGGGCGGTAAACGTAGAATTTGACCAAGTAATTTTCTTCGTCTAATTGTAATGATGTCATGGAGTAAACGAGATTCAGTTCTTTTCATGATGTCATTATTTAAAATGTGATTGTGCCAGGTAATCTTTAAAATACTTCTAAGACACCGGCGATGAAACATATCCACCATCTTATCAATCTTATCCGTACGTTTCCACGTTTCACTCCCATATATTGCCGTATTGATGCGTACAAACAAATTTTTGTCTTTAAGCGAATAGAAGAACATGACCATATTGATTTGAGTCTATTGAAGACTGACATTGCCTTACCAAGTCTGGCTTTAACATCAATTTCGGTTTGTCCGTCTTTACCAATGATGCTTCCCAGATATGTAAAGGAATCAACAGTATCAATATTTTGTCCACTAATTTTGATGAGCAAATCATTGTTTGGCTTGATGCACAACACTTTTGTCTTTAAACAATTAATCCGTAAGCTAATACGAGAACTGATATCACTGAGTCGTGTTGTCATATTTTGCATCATTTCTGGTGTTTCACTTTCTTGTTAACGATGGTAACTCACAGTATATGAACATTGTACGAAATTAATATTTATCCTATTAAATATAAATATAAATTTACATTGTTCGTTCCAACTAGACAATAAAGCTTCTGTTTGATACCACATAGGTAAAGCTTGTTTAAAAAATGAACTGTTTCATTTATTGACTTCTCCACCTTTTATAGACTACAAATCAAAAAAATTAGTATTGATTTTTTTAACCAAGTAATAATAAAAATAGATACTACTTCCAAAAGTATTTAAGTAGTATAATTAATAGAATTGTAATTGTAGTGGTAGTGCATTATCTTTTCTAGGCTAATTGTTGATAATGTATTCTTAAAACCAAAAAATGTTATAAAACAAAGCTATTAATTGGAAATGGAAATCTATTACTTTTTAGTATACGATATCTTTTTCCATTGTGAAATGGCAAAAAATATATTATAGAAAATTCAAGTTTTAGAAAATGTACAAGACATTGTCTTAAATGAAAAAAAGCCGCACCTACAAATTTGTTAATTTAAAAAATTCACCACTGCCAGGGGTGGGGTTCGAACCCACGCGGGGATTGTCCCCAGGGGATCTTAAGTCCACCGCCTTAACCACTCGGCCACCCTGGCTGATGGCTTCGTTCGAAATTTGTTTATATATATATACACATTGTATAGATTCTATATTCTATAATGGTTGAATAATGAAACCTATTTTGATAATTATGGTTGTGTGCTGTATAATCTTTTCATCATCACATGTTAGTTCCATGTGTATAATTAATTCATTTTATTCAATAAATTAACACTATATTTAACTTTATTTTGCGTACGTGGAAACATATGTTTCAGTAAATAAACTTAGGGTTGACTACCCACTGCACATCGGCGGGTTGAAATCTGTGATGTGTAGTACTTTACCAATGAAGACGTCTACGTTTATCTCCTTCTATATAACAAACCAAGTCTTTGTGTCACTATTATATATATATATATATATATATATATATATATATATATATATAAAGGTTTGTATTTGGTAGATCATTCTAACACGTGGATATATTTAATTGTAAGAGAATCCATACAGTCCATACTTTAATGTACTTTCTAGCAACAATAATATCCCCTACAAAATTTATTCCGACTAAGTGAAGCGTAAACTAAATGCACAATGAATTGTATTCAAAAGGTTATTGCTCTCATAGTATTGTGATTACTATTTTATTACATAATTCTATTCTTAGATAGGTATGGGACTACATGATTGTGTCATGTGATTATTCAATAAATATTTATGCTTTTATTTAACTTTGTCATTGAATTCATGTCTCTACTTATTTGTCGTAGCTGTGCTGTGCTCTAATTCTTCTCCTATTCTAGAAATTGCTGCACAAAATATTATTTGTACTACTAGACACATGCTTGCGTTAAAACTAAACCCAATGCGCTCGGCAGATCATTGTTCTTTTCTCGAGTCCACAAGTTTTGGCACCTATTCTGTGATCCTTTTTGTGGTTGCCAACATTGCCTCTCGATCTGGGAGAGCATTCAATGAAGGCTTGTCTCGGTGCCAGTAAGACCATTCAAATGTAATTGGCAATTCCTCGTTAAAGAAAGATGCTTCCAATAGATTGAGACAAATAAGAACACAAAGTGATGGAATCGCGTGTGTTTGTCAGAACACACAATTATGTTGGACAGTAAATCGAATAACCACATTCCCTTGTTTTGCATCATTAAAGGCAGCAACACAAGTAGGGAAATAATTAGCATTTGTTGACTAACAGACAGCATTCTCGTGACGGCAACACTATTTACAAAAAGTAACACAATCACCCCCGCCCCATTTTTTTGTTGTGCTGTGCTCTAATTATTCTCCTATTCTATCTACCAACTCCACCTAGTTTGGATTAGAAATGATTCAATCTAGCCAGTCCCAAGCCTGGATAAAGGAGGAGGGTTTGAGCGCAAGGTTGGCAACTTGGCCTTTGTAAAAATTTATACTGCAGCGGAAACAATAAAAGATGGCGTCATTCCGGCAAACAACAACGTTTCTGGATGGCAAAGTTACCAGATGACAAGGTTGAGTGAAAGCCAAAAGAAATCGCAATCTTTGATTTGCAGAATATTTAACGCTAACGAGACTTTGTTATTGTTGTCGTTGTTTTGCTGTAATTGTTGTCTTATTGCCCCATGCTTATTCTTAAAGCAAAAGGGTTTTGTAATAATAATAATAATGTAATTCTATCTACCGGACATGGCGCTTATTTAGGATATTATCATTTATAGAAATTGCTGCACAAAATAGTATTTGTACTAGTAGTGGTAGATTGACTTGTGTAAACATGGATTCAAATCCAAAAACATCAACCTCTTATTAAAGAATTTAAAATATATGCAAACGCTATCTGCAGAAAGGTAGACGGTTACTTTAGTAGATAGCTGGACTGTTCTTAAACAGTTTTTTTTCCATTTCAAAAGCCTTTTATTCTAAAATGCATGAAACAATCAGATTGTATTATTGCAAGTTTCGCTTTAAGGATTGTGCATATCGACGGCAAGGAAATGAACGCGGGATTTGGGCAAATTTTGAGTAGACTATGCAATCTTCAACATACACAAAAATACTGGTAAAGAAACTACAAGAAAACATCTTGTTTATTAAACTACGACAAACAAATAAAGGCAGTATAATTCCAATAACGAGGTTCGGCAAAATCCGAATCTCTAAAGTTTTTCTATTTTGGCTTCACTAAAATGTCCACTAATGAAAGATGTTTCCACAGTATATATATATACATCTTTTTCAGTTTTCCTTTCTATTTGTGGGGAGTCATTTTTACTGACCCAACCAATTTTAAGTATTACAATCATTTTACTGCATGATGCACTGCTTACTGCCAATCCTATTTCATTTTCCAGGCTTGGGACATAACATAACAAAAGTTGGTTGTAAAGGCACCTCTTCATTAATTCCAAGTTTGAATAACTTGTCGAACTAGACTTGGAAGATAAATAAGGTTTTTTGACTTTTTGCGACAACGCCAGTGTTTGCAGGAATTGACGAGGTGAATCTTCTGTAGGATTGACGCCGGCTACATGTGGAAATTGAAATGCATAAACATTTGTTGATCATGTGAGATCAAATGAACATTTTGGCATAAAGTGCACTCACATGGAAACTTCCGACCAAACACCCCATATATAGAAAGATATATCCTGATTACTGGCCAATGTAACATCTGTACTCACCAGTTATTGGCAATAAATAAATATCAAAATTTTAAACAAATCAATAAATGAAAGAGCAACATGTTCCAGTTGTTTTGGAGTATCGATAAGGAGCATTTAACACAGCACAACACAACATAGGTTGGTAGCACCAGTTGCCTGTTCTTTAATTCCAAGTTTGCATAGCTTTTCGAATTCATATACCAAAAAGGTTGCCAAATGCGAACTGAACTTAAGGAGGGATAAATGACGTTTTATGGCTAGAAGAGCGCTTTTATGCGATGACACTAGTGTTCACAGGAATTGACGAGATGATCTTTTTTAAGGTTGGTATCGGTTGATAAATTTATAAGCCTAACCAGTTATATATGGTAAATAGATACCTTGAGATAGCTGTTAAGCATCTAGGGTGTATGCTAGCATCTCTTTACTGAAATAGAATCCAGTGAAAGCCCAGTTAAAGCGCTGTGTATTCAGTCCCTGCTGTTATTAGTCTAGATGCATTTTGACACCTAGTCTAGGATGCACCACATGGAGGACGAACAGTCACGAATATCGCCATCAATAAAATTTGAGACTGTATAAGCATTACTCAAGTCCTCTGGATTATCAGTATTTTTAAAGCTTTTGACTGGCTAGATCGGTTTGATTTCTAATCCTCTCTAGGCAGATTAAGGTATGCTAAGATGTGTTCAAAATATTAATTTATTATTTTTAACATTTAATTTTTACAACTTTTAATGTTTTACAAGCAACATACCTTTCAACTGCGGACATATTAAAGCAGTCAAACATGGAGTAACATTTAATTCGAATTGATTACTGTACTGTTTTGGAATAAACAACTGACAGTAAGAAAAGTAAGGTAGGGATGGATATAAAAAAATTGACTAACAACCATTTAAGAAGGACGCATTGAAATAAATGTCTTGTGGGGGATCGAACAAAAATGTGGGCAAAATGTTCGAACACATACGGAATCAATTTATTATCCCATGTGTTTTTTTTAAATTATGGGGCCGTGTTGTTGTTACCTTTGTATCTTGTTGTGCCATGCTTGTTTTAAAGCAAAATGGTTTTGTAATAATAATTTAATTATTATGCTGGGGTGGTCTAGCGGTACAGCGCTCGAATTCGGACCTCGATGAGCATGGATTCGAATCCCATCGCCGGCACTAAAATGTGGGCCCACGCGTTTGGCTTCGCTAATTGTCCACTGCTGAAAGATGCGTTTTTCGTAAAACATTCAAAGTAGCAAACACAAAATAAAAATAAAATCAAGTCCAAAAATTACATATCAATGAGCAAAGATTTTAACGGATACTATTAAGTTACGTGTCCACTACTACAAAAATTAAAAACAAATCCAAGTTTTCATTAAACAACCTTCAACAAGCGAAAGAAACTGGAAATATCATTTAGCTGCCATATTTTATCAAACGTTTTTTGACGGAAAATGTGCATATTTTAGTAGAGCCGAAAGTGGATCCACATTTGGTGTATCGGTAGTGGAGATCGAATCCCATACCTACCCAGGTTCGAGTCGAGCGCTGTACCGTTAGACTACTCCCCCCCGATAGCTTTTGTCAAAACCGACGCGATAAACATGTAATTATGCTGGCGCTGGACTCCGACGTGACCACTTCTTCATTATTTGCCATATTTATACAACATATAAAACGATCGTAGAAGAATAACAAAGTTTCTTGGCTAGTCGAAGACATCCTTGTGACGGCACCACAGTCCGCAAAGATTGCCGAGGCCGCCTGATTTTTTGTCAGGGTTATTTTCCTTAACACAAGGGCTACATATGGTATACGTATACTTTAAAATAGCGGTAGTTCAGTTATATTGCTGTGCACTCGGTCCTTGCTGTTATTGGTCTAGATGCCTTTTAGCACCTAGTCCAGGATACACTGCATGGAGGACGAACAGTCAGAAATATCACCACCATTAGAAGTTGAAATCTTACAAGCATTACTCAAATCCTTATGGATTATCAGCATCCTAATAATAAGAATAGTAGTTGTTATTGTTATCAATGGATTGTCAAAACAGACGCGATAAACATGTAATTATGCTGGCGCTGGACTCCGACGTAATTACCTCTTCATTATTTGCCATATTTATACGACATAGCAAACGATCGATTTCGATGGCTTGACAAGCGTAACACAAACGTAGAAGAATAGCAAAGTTTGTTGGCTGGTCGAAGGCATCCTTATAACGACGTTACAGTTCACAAAGATTACATCATTTGTAGCATAGAAAAGACAAATGAATAGTACAAAAATGGTTTAGCGGTAGAGACTTAGACCTGGGTTTGAATCCCTCCACCACCAACCGACTCGGCTTTGCTAAACTGTCCGTTGATCTAAAATGTTTTCCGTAAAGCATTCAAAGTAGTAAACATAAAATAAAATAAAAATGTAAATATAAAAAAATCTTATTGTATGTCAGACAAATGAATTAGATAAGAATAATGAGACTTTTTTTTTTACTTACAATCGTGTGTGGGTGTGTTGCTTGATTAGAACGGTAAGCAGACGTTTTCTTTGATGTTGTTAATGGAACATGTTTTTCTACATGTACGTTTGTAGAAAAAACACACTATGTGAACGAAAAATAGTAGATATATGTTTTTGTATTTGTATTTATCAAATATATAGATTAGAAATGAACTAATCTAGTTAATCCTTAGGAGGATAGGAGCCCAAGCTTAGCTACCTGACCTCTGTACAAATTCTACATTGTGCTACAGAAAGAACAACAAGGTGCAAACAATGGTAAAAAAGTGACAATACGATGGGGACATTTATTTAGTTACGTTTAACGCCCTAAAAATGGGCAAAAACGGCTTTGCAATAGACAGTTGATGATGACGAAAAGAAGGTTGGCAAAGAATACAGAAGAATGGGAAAATCACACGAAAATGAATATCTCATTAGGGATCAAACAAACATGTTGGCCAAATAGTCGAACACATGGAATCATTTTGTTGCCCCATGTGTTCGTTTTAAATTTTGTTGTTATTTTTGCTGTTCCCATTATTTTGTTGCCTTGAGCTTATTTTGAAGGGAAAGGGTTGGTGCATACTTCTATCAAAAGGGGATTACTTGACCTTGAAAATATAAATAAGGTAGAAAAATCAATATTTCCGATATATACGTCATTGTGCGAAATTGGTTACTTATTTAGAAACTTTTCTATCCCCAACTTACAAGTGATGCCACACTCATACAACAGGTTATCTAATTCTTTTTGGTTCCTTTTTTCGCAACTTTTTACCTTGGTTGATTGTACTGCAGAAGTTTATTAGACTACATAGCACAGTTCGGTTGAGGGTCTTTAATAATGAATTATTGTGAAATGCCAGATGCACTTAAATAATAAATCCACTTGGTTTCAGTTAAACAGGAACACTATACAGCTGTTTCACATGCTGTTTCACATATACGTTAATTTTTCAGTGTATTAGACGGTGATTTTAATTTAATCTAATTTTTTGACTGATATTCCATACTGCTAGTTGCATTATATTTTATAATTATACCTATTTTATTAATTTTTTATTAATCTTTGCTAAATTGAATGTTTTACGAAAAACATCTTTCAGCAGTGGACATTTTAGTGAGCCCCCATTTTGGTACCAGTGGTGGGATTCGAACGAACCCGGATACTCATCCAGGTCGAAATCGAGCGCTGTACCTCTAGACTACCACGGCTCAAAGTTATTTCTACTAGAGAATCTAAGCCAATAACTATAATAATGATAATAATAAGTTTATATATATAACATAATTTTTTATGTTTGTAACTGAAGAGAATATATGAAATGAATTCATCTCACATTTTACGTCTTATATTCATTTTATTTTGAATTATAAAGGAAATCCATTGCTTTAAAAAAATCATAATTGTATTTTGTTTAAAATAAAGTATTGCATAATTCACCTCAGTTTTGCCTTAAATTCTACTTAAGTAAGGTAACCAATTGGCGCTTTTATCTAGTCAGTACAACATTTTTAAATTTTACAATATATATTACTTTCAAGTAGTACATAAGTTTATTATAAATAAATAATAACTCAAGAAGTATTTTAACAAAACAAAAACATTTTTATTTTAAAACAAATAATTAATATTTACCTTAAATAATTATATATATATATATACTTTATTGGTTAAATAATTAAAAAACAATAAACTGTATAAAAATAGAATAATTAAAAAACACATCAATATTGTTTATTTTAAGTAGGGAAGTTTTAAAAATTAACAAAATTTATTATTTAGTATTTAGAATAATTAAAAAAATTAAATTATTTCTTTTTATATAATTAATTGAATCGTAATTAAATATTTTATTATATAAACATAAATATAGTAAGTAGTTGTAATAATAATCGCAATAGAGAAATATTTCCACCTACGCATTTATTTGTACTAATTTGATAGTAAAAATGTAATTTTTAAGCTGAATGTATTTTTAATAAAATATGGATGCTTAATGTCATAATAACAATAATAATAATATATTAAAAATAATTAAAACATTTTAAATCTTTTTAAAAGTTTATTTTTACTACTTTGAATGTTTAGCGGGAAACATTTATCAGCAGTAGACATTTTAGCGAATCTAAATGTGGGTCCGCCATTAGTGGGCCGATGTTATCCACCAAGTTGAGCACTGTATTGCCAGACCATCCCGGCACAAAAAGCAAGAGACTACCGTGACGTCTCCTCACTGACAAAAACTGTGCACCCAACAGAATCCGGTTAGGGATCGTCGCGAGCTTCAACGTATCAAATGCAATGGCTAGCATCCACCCCAAGTCCGAGGCATTCGTGAACAACCTGAACCTGTCGCCATGTATAAAAAGTAATAAATACTTTACATTTTTTAGTAGTTTGTCTGTTAAAATAACAGATATTTTATTTTGTTGTTTGAAGTGCATTGGGCAACAAACAAGATTGTTCCATATGATTATACAGCTTTCACACGTTTGCTATAATTTAATAATATGTTGTTAGAAGAGTTTGAAGACAACGTAAAAATGTTAAAAATAGTGTATGTTGAAGATTGATTATTCTACTAAAAATTTGTCACTTAATTTCATTTCTTTACAGTCGTTTAGCGCAGTTGTGCGCCTCTTATTATTTCCAATTTCGTGTTCAATAATAATAATAATAATAATAATAATAATAATAATAATAATAATAATAATAATAATAATAATAATAATAATAATAATAATAATAATAATAATAATAATAAATAATAATAATAATAATAATAATAATAATAATAATAATAATAATAATAATAATAATAATAATAATAATAATAATAATAATAATAATAATAATAATAATAATAATAATAATAATAATAATAATAATAATAATAATAATAATAATAATAATAATAATAATAATAATAATAATAATAATAATAATAATAATAATAATAATAATTATTATTATTAATGTTTTTGGTTCTGTATCCAACTAATTTGAAGCATTATAGTCATTAAATAGTTTTGGTGTAAAGCCTTTCTTCCTTCTCATTCATCCAGTTCAATTCTAATCCTATCTAGTCGTTTTCATATATATTATTGAAACAATTTTTCAATGTTATTTTTGTATTAATTGCAAAAAACATTTCTTAATTATTATTAAAAATCAAAAATTAATTACTTTATCACGTGATAATAAAGTTATAACATTCTTTCATTTTTTTTATAATTAAAACAAAATATGATAATTTTAGTTTAGAAAACATAAATTAACCTAAAATTTGTATGTTTGGTTTTTGTATTTAATATTTTTTTTAATATTAAATTACCAATTTTTTCAAAATGTAAATAAAATAATTAAATTGTTGTTATTTTCAAAATATATAAATAATTAATAACTTTATTTTAATTAAAACAAGTAATTTTTGATTTAACCAAAATTAAATTTAAAATGTGTTTGAAAATTTGAAAATAATTACAATGTTTTGTGTTTCTTGTCCAACATTCAAACACAAAAATAAAAGAAGTAAATAATGTAGATAAAATCTCTCCTACTAACATTTTGTGCCAGGTTGGTCTAGCGGTACAGTGCTCGGATTTAAATCCCATCACCGGCCTACTAAATGCGGGCCCACGTTTGGCTTCCCTAAATGTCCTCTGCTAAAAGATGCGTTTCTCGTAAAATATTTAAAGTAATAAACACTAAAAAAAATAATATTAAGAAAAATTCTTCTGTAATTAAAAATTTTGTTTATACGTACATATACATCTAAAATAGTAACAATAAATTGAACATATATTTTTTATTTTTAATTTTTTAATTTTATGTTTGCTACTTTAAATGTTTGCACGTGAAACATCTTTTAGCGAAACCGAACGTGGGCCCGCATTTTAGTGCCGGTAATGGGATTCGAACCCCGATGCCCACCGAGGTCCGAATTCGAGCGCTGTACCGCTATACCACCGCGGTACATCTTTCAGCTGTAGATATTTTAGCAAAGCCGGGGGTAGGAGGTGCACCCATGTCCACCAGGTCCACATCGAGCGCTGTACTGCTAGGCCACCCCGGCACATATATATAGTAATGTATAATATATAACACAACTGAAATAATAATAATAATAATAATTATTATTATTATTCATTCAATCTGATAATTATAATATATCACTCTTAAAAATTCCATAATAAAATAACCAAACCGTGCCATTTAGGCTATTAAACTTGTGAAGTATGCCAGGACCTATATGTTAAAATTCCTAGTAGAAGAGATCATTTATTTAATTGTTAGTGGTATTAACGTTCAGCATTTGAAGACAGTGGGCAATAGGCCTTGTTCTAACCGCCCGTGGCTTACTGGTTAAAACTTCAATAGAAAACACGAGATAAAGCACCGATTCGAGATCGCCTAACTGACAAAATGACATTTTATCTATGTTCACTACTTGGAATGTTTTGAGACGGGAAACGCGCATGCCTTTCAGCAGTGGACATGTGCGCGAAGCTAAACTTGGGCCCACATTTAGTGGGCCGGTGGTGGGATTCGAACCCCCATGCCCACCGAGGTCCAAATTCAAGCGCTGTACCGCTAGACCACCCCGGCTGTAGCACAGATAGTTGATTATTAATCAGTCTGTGCCAGTGGGTATGGGTTTAAATTCCACCACCGACCCACTAAATAAGGGTCCACGTTCGGCTTCTCTGATGGGCATGTTTCCCATAAAACATTCAAAGTAATAAAATTTAAAAATATGTTTCGTTTAATTTGCTTAACATAAATAACCTTGTCAGACTAACTCTTAAAATTAACAAAAAATACACAAGTCTTCTTGAGGATAAACCGGTAACATCACTCCAAACTTTATACTGTGCATTAAAAGACTATCGTTTTGAGTAGAACTTAAAGATTTTGTATTAAAAATACACATACACAACATTCTCTCCAACTTATATATATATATATATATATATATATATATATATATATATATATATATATATTTGTTTGGTAAATTTAAGAATTCGAAGATATTTTTGTTTTAGTCTAATACAAAACAATTTTTTCAAATTACTTTAAAGTTTTATTATATAGACAAATAATGGCTTTAAGTATAATATTAGTTGTAAAATTAAAAACTTCGTATTACTAGAATATTTTTTAAAATATTTCACCAAACCCTGTTGCTTTAACAATAAGCATAAAGCAACAAGATAAGATTAGTAACAGCATCAAGTTAGTTGTTAGCCAAGTTTTGTAGCCATTATTAATTGTCCATTTCCAAACAGTTTTGGCCGATATTTTAAATTACTAATTTTCTTTATCTAATTAAAAATTGACCTTTTTTTGACTTTCACTCAATCCTGTTATCTGGGTCGTGCTATCATTTTGTTTGTCGTCGTTTTCCAGAATGGCATCTTTTTATTGTTCCTGTAGCAATATAAATTTTTTACAGAGGACAGGTTGCTAATCTTGTTGGCCCAGACCCTCCTCATTTATCCAGGTTTGAAACAGCCTAGATTGGTTCATTTGCAATCTTATCTAAGTGGAGCTGAGTAGCTGAGTAATTGGAACAAATTACCACCGCATGTAACTTGTTGTATTATGCAAGTGACTGATACATTTTAGTTTTTGTGCCCGTCGTAATTAGTTCGATAACTTACTAACCCCGATCAATGTATAAATAACCTTGTTATTAACCTATCAAAATTATTTATACTTATTGTTATGTAAACTACTCCCACACACTTTAAGCAGACACCTTACCAGGAACAGTTATTAAGGTTATTCCGCGCCAATTATTGCAATTGTTCAGACTTCCTTTCATGGGAAGAGTAACAATTACTTCTTGCTGCCAATCATTTGGATCTTGTTCATTATACCAGATAGCATTAAATAAATGAGCAACCTGGCGTGCTACAACATCACCTCCATGTTTGAGCATCTTTGCAGTTATCTCGTCAAGTCCTCCTGTTTTATTGTTTTTCAACCTTTGAATTTTATGGATCACTTCAATAACAGAAATGTCATTAGTACATATTTCCGGATTTTGATTTACATTCATATCTTTATCATTATCAAAATTTATGAGGGTATTTGGCATGGGCTGATTAAGTACTTCTTTAAAAAGCTCTACCCATCTCGATAATTGCTTATCATCTGTTAGAATTAAACGACCATCTTTTCCTTTGATTAGAATATCGATGTTCTTTCTAACTGCCGATAGTTGTTTTATAATTTTATACAGAGTCTTGGAGTCATTTTTGTTATTGCTTTATCTGCTTCTTTGCATCTGCTTTTTAACCAAGCATTCTTATTTTTGCGGTAGTTTTTTTTAACCTGTTTATTTAAAGTTCTATACTTATCATCAAATATTTTTCAGATAACAAGATTCTTAGATTAATCTTTTTTCAATTTTGTTCTCTTTATGAGATCAATTAGATTCTAGGAGACTAATGAAATTCATTGTTTCTTTGTAGAGCAACATCTTCTACCCTGCACATTTGCTACACAGTCTTTAATTGTTTTATAAAACAATTTCTATTAATCTTCATTATCACATTCTAAGCAGACACTTCATATTGTGACCTATAAATTGATTAAATTATTTATTTTTTTATTTTTAATTTTTATTTCTATCGTTTTATTGTCTTTTGTTTTACAAATACATTTTATGTTTGTTACTTTGAATGTTTTGACGGAAAACGGGCATCTTCCAGCAATAGACGGTGTTTAGCGAAGCCGAACGTAGGCCCGCATTTTAGTGCCGGTGGTGGGATTTGAATCTATGCCCACCGAGGTCCAAATCGAGTGCTGTACCGCTAGACCACCCCAGCATATACCTCTAATGATATACTAACGCTTGTATAAATAAATGAATAAAATATATTGTTATTCCAAGTAATTACATTGCTATTTTTTACTTATATTAATAATTATTATTTGCATTAATTTATCTTAATTAAATCCAGATTGTAAAAACATGTAGAAAACAGCATTGAAAAATATTTTTTAATGTTTTCGTTTGGTCTGGAATGGTAATGATTCTGAGGATTTAATTAATGCTTACAACGTTCCGATTTCCCATGATGGTAATATTCCTAACTGTTCCTCCTCCATGTGATAGACTAGGTGCCCATTGCCATTTAGACTACTAACAGCAGGGACCGAATGTACACTGGTATAACTGGGTTTTCACTTTGGCGCATAAGTGCAAGCATACACCCAGGGTACTTAGAATGTATCCTAAGGTATGCGTATACCATATGGTGCTCTTGGGCTAAGGGGATGCCAAGAAACTTTGTTGGGTTGAATCCCTACCCCAAGCTTTGCTAAAAATAATTCCTATTCGATTCATTGTGTATTAAAATTGATATTTAAAACTCACATGCATTTATTTATTTTATTACTATTATTATTATTATTATTACTGTTTAAATGATATGCAAGAAAGCGGTTTTATCAAGTAAACATTTTACAACTTTAAATATTTTACAAGAAATGCATCGTTCAGCAGTGGACATTTGATTAAATCCATGCCCACTGACGTTCAAGTCGACCGTTATTCCCACTAGACCATTCCTGTGCACACACACACATATATATACATATACATACAAAAAACTTTTTTTTACATTTTAATGTTTAACAATTTAAAGGTTTGACGAAAAAGAATAGTTACAATAATGATCAAAGTAAGATTAATTGTTGGAATTAAGCAATGCGACATATAATACAATTCTGAACGCAAGTAAAAATATTGAAAGTTGATTGGACGTTGCAAAAAGATACTTTGACATTTGTCTAAATTCTTCCAAAATTTTAATCCAATCGTACATAACGCATTGATGACAAACATCCAATTGATTGTATGTGTCACATGACAAAGCAATTTACTCGAAACATTAACTTCACACTTATCTTGACGTTTTAATCCGCTAACAATGCAATATCCAATTATAATACAAACAAAAACAAGACACAATCCGTGGGGAATGATAAAAGTAACGAGGGGATCCAAATAGATAAGAAAAGTGTAAAAAATGTAAAAATATTCCGATCGTACATTGCATTTTACACTTTCGTATATTATACTACTTTTATTCTGACTATCAGTAGTTTGGTTGGTTAGAATTAATTTGTGTTCATTGACCTGACCGAACATCCACAAATAATTGCACAAACTTGCAAATACCAACGATACAAAAAGACAAGTGACCAATTTGAGACTTATTAATTTAAAACGGATATGCTGTTGGTGTGTCGTTTCATTCGTTATTGGTCGGTTTTTGGGAACGCCGTAGGCTATCAATTCGATGATGCGTTCAAAACCGAACAGAACAAGCGACCACTGTTCGAGGATGAGAAATAGTGTACCCATCATTCGTTTGAGTCGACAGTTGATATTCAATTTCCATTTAATATTTAAATCGTTCAATCCCAGTACGTTGATTGCAAAAAACCATGGCATAAGACGGTCAAATATTAGATAGCCAATTTCACAAATTGCTAGAAAACGAATAAAAAAAAGTAGTACAGCCAAATATTTTTCGTATATTTGGAGCAAATGGAAATAGTTGACATAATTGTTTGATTCTGTCGATTCTTCATTCGATAGCGCTTGATTGAAAGTAAAAAAATGGCTATTAAATAGACAGCATTTGCAGTGTAGTTGACAGAAAATACACGAATTGGAATGCGAATGTTGAATGTTTGACAATGCATTAGAATTGGAATTGAAGCACGAACAGTAGAGAAAAAATACAGGGTTAAAGGATATTACAAAAGAATTTTTAATTTTAACATTTGAAAGGGATTGGTGATTTTGAATATGATGAAGGTGGGCTGAAATACAAAACAATGAATAGTATAATTATTAATTTAAAAAGAAATTATTTGTGGTTAATAATTCCAAATGCCGATTGTCAGATAGGATGAATTGAACCTAGGTTTGGATTAAGCACTGTACCGCTAAAATATTTTGTAGTACGTCGAAATTTTAGCGAACGTAAACCCGCATTTGGTGCCGGTGGTAGGGGGAACGAACCCAAGTTCGAATCGAGTGCAAGCAAGCGAGTACCGTGAACTGTCCTCAGTGACAAAATCTACGCGTCGCGAGCTTCAAATCGTCAAAATACAATTTGTGATCATTTTAAACCAAGCAAGTTGGTGTTGGAATGTAGACTATTTTAAAAATGTATATATTTAGCAAGGCTCTAGTTTTGATAACCCGCATTTTATATCTCTAGAATGGTAGCTATCCTGAAAAACTTGTCAACAAGCGAATTTGTAAAAATCATTTAAGTAGTCAAAGAAAATGTATAAATATCAAGGTGGTTTAGCGATACGGCACTCGATTTGGATCTCGGTGGGCTTGGGTTTAAATCCAACCCCACTGGCCCACTAAAACGCGGGCCTACGTTCGACTTTGCCAAAATGTCTACTGCTGAAAGATGCGTTTCTTGTCAAAACATTCAAAGTAATGAACATACAATACGCATAAAAGTAATGAATTTTGTTTAAAGTTGAACTTCTTAATAGATACTCGACGAATTAAGCTGGTCCTAAGTCTAGATAAGGTAGGAAAGCTAATTGATTAAATAATATTTATTTTTTATCATATAAGTATGGAAAATATAATAAAAATTAAATCAATGTAGATGTTTTAATTCAAAATTATTCAAGTTTGAATATTGAAATGAATGTTTCATGGGGGATCAAACAAAACGGTTGGTAAAATGTTCCAATACATAGAAAATATTTGATGTCACATATTCGTTTTAAATTATAAGACTTTGTTCTTCTTGTTGTTTTTTACTGTAAATGTTATCATATTGCCCCATGTTCATTTACAAAGCAAAAAAATTTTGCAATAACAACAACAACAACAATAATAATAATAATAATAATAACAGTAATAATAATAACAATAATGATAATAATAATAATAATAATATTAATAAAAATAATAGTAGTAGTAATAATAATAATAATAATAAAAGTAATAATAATAACAATAATGATAATAATAATAATAATAATAATAATATTAATAAAAAAATAATAGTAGTAATAATAATAATAATAATAAAAGTAATAATAATAACAATAATGATAATAATAATAATAATAATATTAATAAAAATAATAGTAGTAATAATAATAATAATAATAATAAAAATAATAGTAGTAACAATAATAATAATAATAATAATAAAAATAATAGTAATAATAATAATAATAATAATAATAATAATAATAATAATAATAAATAATAATGATAATAATAATAATAATAATAATAATAATAATAATAATAATAATAATAACAATAATGATAATAATAATAATAATAATGATAATAATAATAATAATGATAATAATGATAATAATAATGATAATAATAATAATAATAATAATAATAATAATAATGATAATAATAATAATAATAATAATAATAATAACAGTGATAATAATAGCAATAATGATAATAGTAATAATAATAATAATATTAATAAAAATAATAGTAGTAATAATAATATTAATAATAGTAATAACAGTAATAATAATAACAATAATGATAATAATAATAATAATAATATTAATAAAATTAATAGTAGTAATAATAATAATAACTCCGCCTAGTCTGGATCCGAAATGATTCAATCTAACCAGTCCCAAGCCTGGATAAAGAATAAGGGTTTGAACGCGCAAGGTTAGGAACCTGGCCTATTGTAAAATAATTATACTGTTACGGAAACAATCAAGAGGACGCATTCCAGCAAACAATTGCAAAGAAGTAATTGTACCTATCTAGATGACAGAATTACACATATGACAGGGTTGAATAAAAGCCGAAAGGAAGCTCAATCTTCGATTTACACAATCATTAATGCCAACGAGACTTTGTTGTTGTTGTTTTGCTGTAATTATTGTCTTATTGCCCAATGTTTATTTTTAAAGCAAAAGGGTTTTGTAATAATATATAATAATATAATATTAATAATAAATAATTGAATGCAGCCATTGTTTAAAAAAACTAATTTTTTTCACAAAACAAGTTTTATAAAATGCCAAATTATTTTAGTATTTTAAAATATATCTACTTATCAAAACCCAATTGAGTTGTCTAACTTGAATTATTAATAAAATAAATGCATAAATTTGGAAAAATTGGGTTTAATATTGTAAAATAAATTTGATATCATGAAGATTTTTTTGAATAATAGACTGTCAAAATTTATGTTTTGTTTAAAAAAATTGATTAATTAAGATACGAATAGTAGATTGTTTTTTTAAAAATGTGGTTTTTAATCGATAAACCATTGACAAACAATTATAATGATAATATTTTCTTTATCTTTATTCTACTCTACAAAAGTTGGTTATAATTTAGCAGAAGCCCCCCCCATTTTCGTAATATTTAAAAACCCAGTGGTGGCACAGGTTGCATTCTGAATTTGTAAAATCCCGTCATCAGAATTAATTTTTTTCTAATTTTTTAAAACCGACTTTGTGCATTTGATAAAAAAAAATTGATTGTTATTTTTACTACTTTTAATGGCAAAGTTGAATGGGATTCGAACCCTGCTGTCTAGCGGTAAAGCGCTCGACTTAGACCTGGTATACATGGAGATTAAAATCCCACAATCAACCCACTAATTTAATTGAGCGCAAAGTTAGCAACTTGGCCTCTGTAAAATATCTACATTACTACAGAACCCATCAAACAACAACAAAGAAGTAATAGCACAACTCAAAATCTTCGATTAGATAAAGAAAATTACTTGGCCAAATTCTACGTTTACCACCCGAAAGATCAGAAAGAACGGTTTTACAATGGGGGGGGGGTAACAACTATTTGGAAAGATTACATTTAAGTGAATGTCTCATGGAGAATCAAATGTTTGAATACATCAAAATCACTTTGTTGTCCCAAGCGTTCTTTTTAAATTATGGAACTCTGTTCATTTATCTTATTGTCTCACGCTTTTTTTAAAGCAAAATGGCCTGTAATACTACTACTACATATAATTAAAGTAATGACCTTTGTTTTTCACCTTTACCATATATTCATGTGTGGTAAGGGTGAATCATACTGGCTTTAAGATTAAAATCACCGATGCGTTATATATATATATATATATATATATATATACATATAAGTACTTTCACTTGTTGATTGGACAGGCCATAAATGTATTTGCCGTTGAAGCATAAAACCCCATAGCATTAAAATAGGAACAAAAGAAAAGTGAACAACTTACACTGTTCCAAATAGTATCGCTTTAAAGTACATTGCAGACAAGGTTTGATTAAATAGGAACATGTCAATAACAAACAGTTAGATCCGATTCCATAAAGAATAATTGCAATTTGAATATTTTGGCGTATGTCGTGTACAGACGAATAATTTTCGGCTTTTTCAAACAGCGTTTTATTCGAAATATTGAATATTGCGGACTGCATCAGACTTGGATATTGTTACGCTGTAACAAATGTATATATATATATATATATATATAATTTTATGTTTGCTACTTTGAATGTTTGCACGAGAAACATCTTTCAGCAGTGGGCATTTTAGCGAAGCCGAACGTGGGCCCGCATTTTAGTGGGCCGGTGGTGGGATTCGAACCCGGGTGCCCACCAAGATCCAAATTCGAGCGCTATACCGCTAGACCACTACTTTAAATGTTCTAAGGGGAAAAAATTTTTTAGCAAAACCCAACGGGGTCCGGTGATGGGATTCGAACCCATCGAGGTCCAAATTTGAGCGCTGTACCGCTAGATCACCCCGGTACACCGTTTTACGGGGTATTTTTGAGCAAGAGACATTTTTAGGCAAAGCCGAATAGGGGTCCTTATTTTAGTAGATCGGTTGTGGGAATCGAACCTATCCATATTCGAGTTGAACACTGTAGTGACAAACTGTTTTTGTGTTTATAACGTATTGGAGGATTGTTAACATATTTGAAGATTGAGAAACAATCAGCATTTTAAAACAATTTTTGATGTTATTTCAATGAATGTTGTAATATGGAGGATGTTTGACCTTTCCATTTGACCTTTTATTAACCTGATTAGATAACAGAGACGCATTATCTGATAAAATGTAGCTGTCCTGTTGTTTTAATGTTGGGCAAAGGGAGACCTTTAGTAGTAAACAGCATTCTTAACTGGAACGATCGTAAAGTCCATTTTATTGTTGTCTTAAGAAGATTCATAATGTCATCTTGGTATCTTTTCCGGTTTTTTTGTGTTATCCGGAGAAGTATTCAATGAATTCTTTTTGTAGGTATGCACTTGTCTAATAATTTTTCGTTCTTTATCAATCGTTGTTATTAAAAAAAAATTTTTGGTGTACGGTTGAATATTATTATTATTAATAATCTTTAATATCTCACTAGAGATACATTCAGCGTAAAATACATTTTCACCATCAATATAAAAAAAATAAAAAAGTAGTAGTACAAATAATGTGAGCAAAATAAAATATTATATGTTGATGAATATTTTTTATTATTTTATTTTATTTTATGTTTTCTACTTTGAATGTTTCACGAGAAACGCATCTTTCAGCAGTGGACATTTTAGCGAAGTCGAATGTGGGCCCCATTTTTAGTGGGCCGGTGGTGAAATTCAAACCCCGATGCTCACCGAAGTCCAAATTCCAGCGCTGCACCGCTAGACCACATCGGCACAAGGGAGTACCGTGAGGTCTCCCCACTGACAAAAACTGCGCGCCCGAGCAAACCCGATTAGGGATCGTCGCGAGCTTCAACCCGCCGAAGTGCAATGGCGAGTCTCCACCCGGGGTCAGAGCATTCGTGATGACCCTGAACCCGGCGCCAAATAAGTTTATAGTCAATACAGTAAACATGTGATTTTAAAAAATTCAAAATTACTATACATTGATTGAGTGACAGTTGTTACATTATACTGTAAGATGTCCAAATCAGTTCAAATAAATGCGTGGCTGGAATGATTCCTACTTTGATAGATTTGTTAGTAGTTCAATTTTGTTTGATTCTGGATTGGTTAATATTCTGGATAAGTATGGCAGATGTGAATTTTTGTATTGATTAGTTTTGGCTTTCATGTGCAAGTAAGTTCTTCTTGTCACAATAAGCTATGTTCAGGCTAAGTTGTAATGAAATCATTACTAAACGCACACAAACGTGGTGCTTTGTGTTGCAGTAAATAATGTTATGTGGATTTGGACTTTTTATTGATCCAACCTTGAATTAATTAATTACAACTCATTATAAGACATTTATCTAATTTGATAAATTATTGACCAGTAATCAGTATGAGTATAATTTAAATTTATTTGTACGTGACATTTTTAAATGGTTTTTTATTTTTTTTAATTTATACATTTTTCATTATATTTTTGAAAAATAGTTACGTGACATTTTGTATAGGAAAAAATAATTCAAATAATTCATCTATTCACAGTTTTTAATTTTTAGAAAAAAAAAGTTACTACTTTAAATGCTTGCAAGGGAAAGTGCATCTTTTGGCAGTGAATTCTGTTTAGCAAAGCCAAACGTGGGCCCGCATTTAGCGGGCTGGTGGTGGAGATCAAAATCATGTCCACTTAGGTTTAAATCTAGCGTTGTAGCGCAGCTCTACCGTGAGGTTTTAACCTTTGTAAATCGAGGAAAACGTTTATAACAAAAAACACTGCAATGTCAAATATAATCGATAAACAGAAATTATTAGTTGTTTTTTTATAAACATTTTTTATTTGGGTTTTAATGTTTAAATGTTATTATTATTGCAATCAGATTAAATATTTTGATAAAAGTACATTCAGCATTATGGAATACAAAACAACAACTGCACTTCGGTGTAAGAACGATGAAAGTCAGAAAGCAGTAAAAATTAAGGTTATTGCTATGACAGACGTTGTGGTTAATTCCCTCAAACTGTTTAAATTATTGTAAGTTGTTATAACAACAATACAATCTAATAGTTATGTTAAAAATAATTGGATTTTGTAGAACTAGGCAATGCCTAAGGTAAAAACATAAAAAAACCCATCATTGGTATTTGAAAAACACAACAGCACATATATATATATATATATATATATATATATACGTATCTTGTTACGACAAGATAAAAGCAAAACGAGCAAGTCCCATTATTTAACAAGAATAAGGGACAACAAAATGTTTTGATCCTATGAAACATTCATTTTGAAAAAACATGAGGCATAAGTCTTTTTTTTATTCATTTTGATTGATGACGTGGCGTCACCTCTTCATTATTTCCCATATTTATAGGACATGTAGAACGATCGATTTCGATGGCTTGACAAGCGTAGACAAACGTGGAAGAATAACAAAGTTTTTTGGCTAGTAGACGGCATCCTTGTGACGTCGCCACTGTTCGCAAAGATTGACGAGGCCGCCTGATTTTTTGTCAGGATTATCTCTCTTAGCCCAAGGGCTACATATGGTATACGTATACCTTTAGATACCTTTTAAGTATTCTGGGTGTATGTTCGCACCCACCCGCCGTAGCGGAAGCCCAGTTATACCGCTGTGCATTCGGACCCAGCTGTTATTAATCTAGATGCCTAGGGGCACCTAGTCCAGGATACACCACATGGAGGACTAACAGTCAGGAATATCACCATCATTGGAAATTGAGACTTTATAAGCATTACTCAAATCCTCGTGGATCATTAGCATTCCTCGAGGCATAAGTGAGCGTGCAATGAATGCTCACTATCGATACCAAATGTGGACTCACGTTTGGTTTCGTTAAAATGTCCACTAATAAAAAATGTTTCTAATTTTATAACGTTTCCCATTGCAACGCAAAAGTTTACTTGTCAACATTTAGAATTCAATCGTTGAATTAAAATTTAATTTTAAAAATGTCGATTTTTTGGAAATAAAAACATTTTTTTTGTTACTGAAAAAACAAATATTGAGAGTTGATTAATTGTCTTAATTTTGCATTTTTAATTGCTCAAATGAAAATTTATTTTCCAACACGAAATCGAATTTCAAGTATGTTGAAAAATGTTGTCTTTTTTGTAAAACGCCAAAAAAATTAATTAAAAAAAAATAACTTGGTTTAAATACGTTTCGTTTGCCAATTGTAACAACAATTAATTAATTATTTATTTATTAAATTTCAACAATAAATATTGATAAAATGTTATATTTAAATCAAACAAGTTTTTTAAAATTATTTTCCATTTTTAAAATACGAACATTCTTTTACACATTTTAAAAAGATGATTAATATGCGACGTTGAAATAAGAATTGTATGATATCGATGTACAATTATTTCTAGTTAAATGTTTTTAAATATTAAAATATGTATTTTATTTATAAAAATTCTTGATAAAAATATATTTAATATAATATAATTTAATATAACTTTTTTTTTTAAAATTGTAAAAAATATTAAACAAGTTCAACGTATTTTCAATTTTATTTTATGTTCAATTTGACTACTTTTAGCTCTTTGATTGATCACTACTCTATTCGTATGTTTAATATTTTAAAATTAATGGTGTAAACATTTATATATATATATACATGTATATATATATATATATATATATATATATATATGTGCGTATATACATGCAGTATACATGTATAACAAAAACGTGCATAACTTGTAAAAACGTTTTTTTGTAGATTGAATATTTTAAACTTATCTGCATAGATCTCTAAGCACAATGTATGTTTATTTTACTTAGACAAAATTAAGTCAAACCCATGCCCGCTGAACTTTAAGTCCAGCCCTGGATCACTACAGCAGGCAATGAATCTGAATTGATTCGGTTTTTTAAAAATATTTTTATTTTCAAAATGAATGAGCGTATATTTTTAAAGTTATTAGTAATACTATTATAATTATTACTATTATTTTTAATATTGCAATTATAATTATAGTTACTATTATTATTATTACTACTACTATTAATATTATAATTATTACTGTTATTATTACTATTACTATTATTATTATTATTGCTACTAATATTAATATTATCATTATAATTATTATTACTATTACTATTATTATTATTATTATTATTGCTACTATTAATATTATTATTATTATTATTATTATTATTACTACTATTATTATTACTATTATTATTATTATTGTTACTATTAATATTATTATTATTGTTATTATTATTATTACTATTACTATTACTATTAGTATTATTACTTTTACTATTATTATTAATATTAGTATTATTATTAGTATTATTATTATTGTTATTATTATTCTTTATCAGATGGATATTAAAAAAAGCCAAATGAGGGGTCACTTTTGGTGCGCCAGTGTTGACAGTCAAACCCATGCCCGCTGAACTTTGAGTCCAGCTCTGAATTACTACAGCAGGCAATGAGTCTGAATTAATTTAGTTTTTGAAAAAAAATTTTTGTTTTTAAAATAAATGAGTGTGTATTTTTAAAGTAACAAAATATTTTTGCACATTATAAAAATGTAATTAATGCGCTACATACGCTGGTAATGCGTTGCCTAAGCTTTAAATTATTTCTAGTTAAAAAGATTTTAAATATTAATATATGTACTTTATTTATAAAAATAACTAATAAAAATGTATTTTAATTTTATTATATTTTTCTATTTAAAAAAAAATTATATTTTTAAAATGAAAATAAATGTTAAAATAAAGATTTTAAAATAATTTATCATTAAAAAATTTAAAAGAATAATTTTATTTAGTATGTTCAACACGTTTTCAATTTTTATTTTAAGTTGGATATTGCTACATTATTTATATAAATGGTATAAATGTCTATATAGTTGCAATATATATATATATATATATACAATAAACCTACTACTGTGTAAATAATATTTGTGAATTGAATATTTTAAAATCAACTGCATAGATTTCTAAGCAAAAAGTACATTTATTTTATTTATGCAAAATTAAGTAAAATCTAAAAAATTCATTTATAGGTGGTGAACAAAGAAAATGTAAAAAATTATAATATTAGATTTTTGGAAAAACGGATAAATTTTGTAAATTGAATTAGAAAATCTTTTGTAATACGTGTTCTATTAAGTTGTAAAGAAAAATGTGATTAAGTTGAGTTTTGTAAAAAGTATGACAATTATATTTTATTATTTTATAGGAAAACAAATTGAAAAATGTGTGTTATTAATGGGTTTTCAAGGATTTTTATTAGAATAATAAATCCAGTTGGTTTAAGTCAACCAGGAGCACTGTACCGTTGTTTCACATCCTTATTTGGAATTATCAGCAGCGCATACCCCTTTCAAGTTTTACACACACATGAACTTAAACCCACGCCCTATCTGATGTCAGGCCAGCGCCTTAAACCACTGAGCTACACATGGTTGAACTTAACAAGTGTCCTCAAATACTGTTATGTTACTACTGATTTAGCAAGTGAGTAATTCCTTCTACTAGATCGTGTTTAAAAGGTCGGTTAACAATTTGTAAAATAACGAATTACTTATAGAAAATGGCATAAAAAATCGAGTTTCTCAGAATTTTATTGGTACCTTCATAGTTTCAGATTTAAATTGGATGGCAAAAGTTAAAAATAGAAGTAAATGTTAATTGAATTTTTGGCATGACAAAATTTATAACTTTTTTTAATTTATATTAATGTATTTTGTATGATTTCAGAGGAAGACAAATCAGAAAAATATATGTGCTGATTTTACGAATTTTGGATTTAACATTTTAGAGTAATGTATCAAGTAGATTACAAATATAGTTACAGTGAAAAAATGTCTGAAATTACATAAATGGATTTAGACTAATTGCTATCTAAACAATGAGATTTTTTTTGAAAATCATAACAAATTATTTCAGTTGTTATTTTAACAAGATACTTGATAGCAGTAAAAACATGACTAAAATTATATTCAAGGATACATTTTAAAATTGGTAATGTGTTTTTTACTATAGATTTGATTTATTTAAACTGCAAAAACCTTGTTAAGCAAAAAACCGACCTTTTTACATTTGATTCTCTACAGCTCCGATTTAAACATTATTAATCTTGTTTTGAGTTTTTTAAAAAGTAGGTTAACAAGTTGTAAAATAACGTATTACTTATAGAGAATATCATTTATGCTATAAAAAACAAGTCTCTAAAGATTTTATTGGTACCTTGATAGTCTCAGATTGAAATCGGCTGTTAGTAGTTATAAATAAAAGTGAATGTTAGCTGAATTGTTGACATTATAAAGTTTGTAACTTTTTCCTTATAGATTAATGTATTTTGGCCAATAAAATTCTTTTTTTAACATGTGTTTGTTTTCAAGTTTTAATAAACGGAGTTATTATGATTTGTTGTTAGAACAAGTGTTATTGTACATTATAGTTACAATGTTTTTTGCAAATAATATTTTATTAATAAATGTCAGATATGTCCAAGATAAGTTTTAAGTGTTGAATACAACGCCTAAACTAATTATTGTTAAAAACGTTGTTATTAAACTAAAACATTAATAGCAATTAAATAACATACAATACAAACGTCACTTTAATTACAAAACTTACAATATTATGTGATAATTAAAATATAAGTATAATAAAAAATACATAAAACATTAACTGATTCATAATCTAAGATTGAGTAAAATTACCAACATAAAATATAACTTCTAATATAATTAAAAATGCAAAACATATCTAATTTTTAGGGTTAATACATTGTTTTATGTATAATTTACTCTAAAATATTAAATGACAACTGAGATGGCTCGTGTTTATAACCACTTGGCTTAGGTGTTCTAATAGGCTTTTCGCTGATATGGTTTATATAATCTAAATTTTAACAAAATATTAATTTAGACAAATTTTTTAATAATAAAATAAATAACACTCATGTTAGAACTATTAAATAAAGATTTTCAATAATCTAATTATTTTTATTTTAGTCCGTGTTATGATTAAATTTAATTTTTTATCTAAACAAAATAAATTTAAATACAATTGCACTTAATTCTGTGAAATTACAATACAAAGGATTATTTTTATAAACAACTTGTAACTGTAGCATAAGTAAAATACATTTTAACTTAAAAAATATTGATATATTTTACAAGAAAAAAATCACTGTTTAAATTCGTTTATATAATTTTTTATATAAGGGTTATTTAGTACTTTTTATAAAACCAATTTAATATTTGTTGCTTATATATATTGTTCCAACTGTAAAATTTAAAGTTTGTACAAAATTGTTTATACAAAGCAACTTATTTTATTATCCAACATATTAATCCTTTTAAGTCAGTGTCTTATTAGCTATAATTAAAAGTAATTAGCATTAAAAACAATTTTAATCTACTATTGCAAAACATAATTTTGGTGTTTTTATTCTGTAATAAAAAAACTAACTAAACTTTCTGTAATAAAGCAGATAAAACATATTATATTTTCTGCTCCAAATAGCAAATAATTAAATTTGTGTTAATTATATTTTATAGTTTAACAAAATAGTGCATTTTATTGTTTTTAAATTAAATAATAATTTTTTTAACAAAGAAAAATAAGTTTTTAATATATTTTAAAAAATACTCAAAATATTATTAAAAACACTATTATAATTCTTAGTCGTTTTAACAAGAAATACTGTATTTCTAATTTTAATTTGCATGCAAATATTAATTTTAACTTAAATTTAACAACAAATCAATGTTTTAAAGTAAAAACCGAAGCAATGTTTTCACAGTAACATTACAAAAAAAAATCGGTTTTCAAATTATTTTAAATTTTTGGTTACTATGGCAACTTTTAAGTATAAACATACTTTAAAAATATCTATTTAATATTTAAATATTGAAAAATAATTACTTAATTAAATTTTTAATATAAATTAATTTTTATTATAAGGTAATAACAACGTAAATTTTGTGTTTCAAAAACATAAACTTAAGGTAATGAAATGTATTTTTGAATAATTATTTTAAGCACATTAATTAAAAATTGCGATTAGTTATTCCGTTTATATGGGTGTTGTTTTTAAAATATACTTTTTTGAATAAATATTTCTAAGTAAATATGAATCAATTATTAAGTACTTAACATTATTTTAAATTCTTAATAATAATATTTTTACAGAAAAACATTAAGAGATTAGATTAATTTTTTTTTGAATTTTCAATACTAATTTATTCTAAGGGTGTATTATCAAATATCTTAGTAGGTCAATATAGGAATTAATTATGTAAATATCTGTATTTACAGTAAATGATAAATGTATAATAAATAAATTTAAAGTTAACACTATTATAATTATTACTATTACTACTACTACTATTATTGTTATTATTATTATTATTACTATTATTATTGTTATTACTATTATTATTATTACTATTATTATTATTATTATTATTGTTATTATTATTGTTATTATTATTATTATTATTATTATTATATTGTCAATATAATAATAATTAATTACTATTATTAGTTGTCAAGTTTTTTTGTAGTTTACCAATCTTTCTTGTGTCATTATCAATTGTTTATAGAAAAAAATCTAGTCAAAATGAATGTTTCATGGGGGGATCAAACAAAAATGTTGGCAAAATGTTCGAACAGATACGGAATCATTTATGTTGCTCCATACGTTCTTTTCGAATAATGCGACTTTGTTGTTGCTTATAGCGCTACTATTGTATTTTGTTCTTTCATGCCCATTTTAAAGCAAAAATGTTTAATAATAATAATTATAATTATTATAAATATTATCAATATTGTTATGTTTTCCATATTCAAAGTTGAGGTACAATTGTTATGCTTGCTACTTCTAATGTTTTACAACAAACATTTTTCAGCAGTGGACATTTTAGCAAAGCCGAACGTGGTCCCGCATTATAGTGCCGGTGATGGGATTTAAACCCCGATGCCCACCGAGGTCCGAATTCAAGCGCTATACCGCTAGACCACCTAAGCGTCTTTGCTATTCCAAGTTTCGATCAAGAAGTACAATGAGCGACACGAAACGCATCTAGCAGTTATAATTCTCTAAATTGTTTTAATACAGAATTTAACAAGAAAAATACTAATTTTTCCTCAATAGAAAAAAAAGTTTGTTATCTAACTAATCAACAATACTTTCTGCATGCAACAAACATACATATTTTTTACAATATTACTGTCAAATCATATCACTGTTTATAACTTAAACAATTTGATAATAATAATAATAATAATAATGGCAATAATGAATAAAATTATTACTTGTTCTATTGGCAGTCTGATATTCCACAGTAACTTTTTTGTTATTCAATTCTGCTGTCTACAAATCTATTGACTCAATAATTAAAATAAAATTTTGTAATTGTGTGGTACATTGATAGTTTATATTGTTTCGTAAAATGGGATAAAAAATAATAAATAAATAAATAAATAAAATAAACAATGGACCAGGTTAATGTCAATGTAACTATTTGTGTTTGTGTATATAATTTAATTGTTTCAATATTTTGTGTTTAACATTTATTGGCAACGGAAACAGTCAAGCCCATGATACTTATGCCATGTCATAAATTTATTTATAATAGTCAAATTGATAAAATGGCCAAGCCCAAACTTTTATAGTTTAATTTTTATTTTGAAATAAAAACCTTTGGCTCTAAATAGTATGGGAAGCAACGCAAGATTGTACATTAAATTTGTAACTATAAAAATCGCATGTATTAGAGAATGCCATTTTTAAAACATTGGGATTTCTCTTCACAATTCCAAATAAAAATATGAGAAGACGTGAACTGTAAGATACATTTATATATATTCTTGTCAATCACAAATGAATGTATCTTACAGTTTACGTCTTCTTATATTTTTATTTGGAATGCAAATTTTGGATTTTAATTAAGGGTAGTCATATTTTTTTTAACTGAACAAATATTTAGCACTATAGCTCCACTTAAATTTGGGTAATTTAGCGGGGTTCTACTCCTACCGTCGACCCACAAATACACATCAACTTTTGGCTTTTCTAAAATATCCACTGCTGAAAGATACGCGTTTTCTCCGTGCCAAACGTTCAAAGTAGTAAAAATAAGAATTAATAAATCACAATTAATTAATTTTAAAACAACCTTTTTTTTCAAGGTTTTTGAATAAATAGTATTTAATTGTCTAATTAACAATTGAATTTAGATAAACATTGATTAAATTAAGTTAGAATTACATTTAATTATTGGTATTATACGTAAGCCAGATAATATTAATTTATAATAAAATTTTTAATCTTTTAAATTCTTTAAACAAAGAGTTTGGTATTATTATTATTATTATTATTATTAATCAAATTCGTTAATTAACCCAAATAATCAAACTTTTCTCTATAATCAAATATAAGAAAACAAATAAAAAATGTGCTAATTATGAAAAAAAACGATATACATATTACAGTTGGATTACGTATTCAGTTTCAAAAACAATGAAACTTTTATATGCCATATAAACTAATTAATTGGAGAAGGGCACTGTAGGATTGAGGACTAAGAATTAACAAGAAAAAGACAGTTTACATGAGTACAACAAAAGAAAATGGCAGGAAATTCAAAATACAACACCAATAATTGTTAAGAGCTCCCTCTAAATACTATGGTTCGTTGCGAGAAGAGAATAGAGATTTGAATGCAGAGATTGCGCAAAGAATACAAGCATGATGGTATAACTGGTGGAAACTTACAGGGGTTCTGTGCAACAGAAAGATAACAGCAAGAACAAAAGGTAAGACCGCAGTGAGACCAGTTCTGGTGTTCGGGTCGGAAACGTGGAGTATTACAAAAGTCCAAGAGAGAAAATTGAATTCAGTAAAAATGAAAATGCTTCGATGATTGTTGGGAGTGTTCAAATTGGACAAAATAGAAAATAAAGTTGTTAGAAGAAAACTGAAAGTTATCGAAACTCATATGAAAATTCAAGGTGGTAAGGCCGCATTATACGTAGGGAAGAAAACGACGTTACGAGGAGAATAATGGCACCGGAAGTAGAAGGTAAAAGAAATCGTAGCAAACCAAAGAGAAGATGGTTGGCTTGTGGGCAAGTTGATATAAAGGAAAAGGGACTAGCAAAAATGGACGCTACAGACAGAACCAAATGGAGAATGCTGACCAGAAACAGTAGAGAAAGAAGAAGATAAGCCAATTAATTGAACAATCGTTTTGACATAACAAAGATGATTAATTTATTATTTGTAATATATATATATATAACTCCGCCTAGTTTGGATTAGAAATGATTCAAT
>JAKXYG010000760.1:595000-608123 GCA_025895645.1 Cardicola forsteri | reverse complement strand
GTGGATGACAGCGTCGTTTTGTTGTGAAAACTATAGAAACCATTGTTGCATTATTCATATTGTCATGATAAAATGAGTAGTGTTCAGTTCGTGTCTTACTAATGAAAATGATGCTAAAAATTTAATGGGTTTGTGTATAGACGAACATAACAATCCCCAATTGCTTTGCCTTTTTTGTGTAGAGTCGCTGTATCTGGTCACTTTTCTCTGTCCGCTCGTCAGCACACAATCTGGCCATCTTCTTTTATTCCAAGTTCGTCCATTCTAAACAATCCCACTAACTATTGAATGACTTTCATTTTCAATTTGTCTACATCACCTGTTTCGATATTCTAAATTTCAGATCCGTAAATCATGCCTTTATTTTATGTTTTATCTACTGTGAATGTTTGCACGGGAAGCGCATGCCTTTCAGCAGTGGACATTATGAGCAAAGCCGAAGGTGGGCCGGCGCATCTAATGGGTCGGTGGTGGTAGAATTCGACTCCGCCAGGTCCAAGTCGAACACTGTACCGCTTGGCCGCCCCTTACTGCAACTCCTGTAACTTTCCTCCACTTATACCATTCTGTCTGTGGAGATGTGATTAATACTTGTAAAGGTTCGGTTGTCAATCTCGAATTTGTGTACATTATGAATATTGTTGATTGCAAACAGCCTATTTCTAGAAGTACTTGTTTCATTCCATCTATATACCATAGACTCGTAAGTTTACATTGTTGCGCAATTACAGTGCTGTAAAGCAAAAAGTTACCAAGTTCCAATCTCAATAGAACGTATGTGGAATTATTGTGGAATATTGTAAGTATGCCATGAAGTAAAATGAATCGCGTGATATCATTTGACCGATAAAAGTACATTCAAAATAAATATCGATTTGTTACAGGCAAACGGATGCAATTTGGTGCTCTGCATTAATTGGAGTTCGACCACGACACAACGGTACAGTGGAAGGTTAAGTTGGCACCCAACAATGATGGGTCTGGCTTTAACAAAATATCGGGTAGATTCTGGTCGACAGTGGAACATGGCACAATTAATTGACACGGCACAAATAAGTGGTTGTAAATTATTTACAAGCATGAAAAGTAACGAATACGTTTGTTTTTGTTGCCAATTCATTAGCCACAACCATAGCTCTTGTCTGGCTGTACTAAAAATCTACACATTACATTTGGTATAGACAGTTATGCATTATAGACAACAGTTATTGTGCTGTCCATGAGTTTGCTCGCCGCCACCGAAACTAATGTAGGAATTTCGATTAAATTATACCGCCTAAAAGACCAGCATGAACAACTGATGATGGCAAGAGAAAGGCTGGGGGTAGACGACAGAAAATTTACCTAAAAACCCTTGGGGGAAAATCGAACCAATATGAATGTCTCATTGGGGGGGGGGAGAATCAAATAAAGGTTTTGGCAAAATGTTTGGAAATCATTTTGTCGTGCTTTTTGAATTATGGAATGGTTGTTGTTTTTGCTGTAACTGTTGACTTGTTGCTACCAAAAGGGTTTTGTAATAATAAATAATTATGTCAAGGTTGTCTGGGTCCAATCCCCACCACCGACACTAAATTGGGACCGGCCTGGCTAAAATACAGAAAGATGTTGCCCGTGAACTATTCAAAAGACGATCAATTTATCTTTAATGCGATTTACATCGTTATTAATAGGAAAGTGCTATAGTTTAACACTCAACCCCTTCGTGGAAACCATTGATAACAGTAGGACCAAGTCAAACATGCTTCCCTGTCTATATCCAACGTGAACAGTATTTGCTACCAACAATTAATCCAAATGTGTTTTATTCTAAAAATTGCAAATTGCCAAAATTCCCCCCACGTGAGGTACAAAAGAATATAGTAAAATCCCAATCCCCATAATTGTTGCACAAATAGAGTGATAAAAAGTGCTCGAAACGTATCCACACCAGGACCATTAAATCCTAATGATCCTGAGGATTTGAGCAGTGCTTGTAAAATCTCAAATTCGAATGATGGTGATTTGTCTGACTGTTATCTCGTCCACGTGGTGTATCCTGGACTAGGTGCCTATAGGCATGTAGATTAATAACAGCAAGGACTGAGAACACAGCGGTATAACTCGGTGAGTGAGTGCAAGCATACATTCAGGGTACTTCAAATGTATCTTAAGGTATATGTATACCAAAATTCAAGTGGCCTCGTCAATCTGTGCAAACAGTGGTGCCGTCAGAAGGATGCTGTCTACCAACTACGTTTGTTACGCTTATGAAACCATCAAAGTCGATCGTTTGCTATGCCGTATAGATGTGGAAAATAATGAGGAGGTGACTACCAACCGAAATGAATAATAAACGAATTAAATGTAAAACGTCCATTTGCCAAAATGTCTTTCTAGTACAAATTCCACAATGGCATCAAAAAATTAAGCTATTTTACCGTGCTGAAGTGGTTAACTAATAATACAACAATGAAACACATTTTAATAATCACGATTAAAAAATCAATTCTATGTGACGGCTAATTATATTCAAATATCAATTTTCATTGACAAGCACATTCTCATAATATTCTCGTACTATAAGTCTATAAAAAGAATACGTATGGCTATGTTCTAAAGCATTGAAGAATTGAAAAAACCCCTTCACTAATAATAATAATAATAATTATTATTATTATTATTGTAATTAATATTACTACTACTACTACTACTACTACTACTACTACTACTACTACTACTACTACTACTACTACTACTACTACTACTACTACTACTACTACTACTACTACTACTACTACTACTACTACTACTACTACTACTACTACTACTACTACTACTACTACTACTACTACTACTACTACTACTACTACTACTACTACTACTACTACTACTACTACTACTACTACTACTACTACTACTACTACTACTACTACTACTACTACTACTACTACTACTACTACTACTACTACTACTACTACTACTACTACTACTACTACTACTACTACTACTACTACTACTACTACTGCTACTACTACTACTACCATTGTGGTAAGGAATTGATAGCACAATTCAGATGACAGGGTTGAGCGAAAGCAAGAAAGACTCAATTAGATGAAAAAAGTTATTTGGTCAATTGATGATGATGAACTCCGCCTAGATTGGATCAGAAATGATTCAATCTAGCCAGTCCCAAGCCTGGATAAAGGAGGAGGGTTCGAGCGCAAGGTTAGCAACCTGGCCTCTGTAAAAAATCCATACTGCTACGGAAACAATAAGAGGACGCCATTCCGGATGATGATGATGATAAAAAAATGGTTGGGGGGTAGACCGTAGAAAACTTGGCTAAGAACTAGTTGGAAAGATCTAATTGGGATGAATGTCTCATGGAATCATTTTGTTGCCCCATGTTCTTTTTGAATTATGAAACTTTGTTGTGGTTTTGTTGTTCTTATCTTGTTGTTCCCTGCTTATTTTAAAGTAAAAGGGTCTCGTAATAATAATAATAATAAGAAGAAGAAGAAGAATAGTAATAATAATAGTAATAATAATAATAGTAATAATAGTAATAATAATAATAACAATAATAATAATAACAATAATAGTAATAATAATAATAGTAATAATAATAATAGTAATAATAGTAATAATAATAATATTAATAATAGTAATAATAATAATAATAATAATAATAATAATAATAATAATAATAATAATAATAATAATAATAATAATAATAAATGGTTCATCTGGTGTGTATGTGTGCGACTTCACAGATATGCACTGCTAATGATTCCCATCGAAGACGAAATAGCTGTACAGTACTACTGGTTGACTGAAACCAAGTGGATTTATTATTCAAGTGAATCTGACAATTCTAATATATTCACCCTTGAAATAAACATTTTAATACTAAAATAAACAATCCATTTACCAGTTGATCAGCCCACATATATTGTCCAGTAATGCATCCTCTTTTCTATTCAATAAAAGTAGTTGTTGACTGCGGTACATGTCAAGAAACTAGTAACGCAGTTGGAACTAAGACTGAAAATTTTGCATTAAACCTCTTAAGTATCGCTTCAAACAAATTACAGTAAATATATAGGACAGTTAACTCCGCCTAGAGAGGATCAGAAATGAAGCGATATAGCCAGTCCCAAGGAAGAGGGTTTACAACGGGAATCGCATCCAGTAGTAAAACAAAACCACGGTAAAACTATTAAATGACCATAATGCTTGAAATTAATTTGCTATAGAACCTTGTAGAGAAGGTTGACCAGAAACAGTAACCCTTCATGAAAAGAACTGAAGCTGCAAAAGAAGATGTAAGATACTTAACAAAAATTGTTAACATTTGCTTTGTACCTTTAACCTTTAAAGTTTTTACACCAAATAGTGTACCTATCTAACTAAAACGTACAAAAGTTTAAAAAAATAACTCAGTTTCATACATTATACCATACTGCACATGAATAAAATAATAATAATAACAACAACAACAATAATAATAATAATAATAATAATAATAATAATAATAATAATAATAGTAATAATAATAATAATAGTAATAATAATAATAATAATAATAATAATAATAATAATAATAATAATAATAATAATAATAATAATTATTATAATAGTAATAATAATATAATAATAATAATTCATAATAATAATAATAATCATAATAATAACAATAATTATTATAATAGTATTAATAATCATAATAATAATAATAGTAATAATAATAATAACAATAATAATAATAGTAATAATAATAGTAATAATAATAATAATAATAACAATAATGGTAATAATAATAATAATAGTAATAATAATATTAATAGTAATAATAGTAATAATAATAATATTAATAATAGTAATAATAATAATAATAATAATAATAATTTCATTATGATACATTTTTAACATCTGGTTGATAATCAAGTATTTGACTAAAATCTTCAACGTAAAATATAACGTAAAATATTTTAAAAATGCAGAATAATGTTTAGTTTTCAAAATACTTCACAGTAAATGTAGCCCTTTTTTATAACTATATGACTCAAATGCTTTGGTATGTTAGAATGGTTGTTAATAAAACCTCCTTTTAATCAAAAATAGGTTATAAATAGATAATTCTTCACAAAGGTTTTGTTTAATTAAACCGAAAACAAATTCAACAAAACGTTTTCAAATTAGCCGGTGTAATGCTTAAATTTAAATTTTTAAATAAATTGCAAAGTTAAATTTTTTATCATGTAACATAAGACATTGTTTTTCAAAATTCTCGCATTTAAGTGCAATGCATTTTAACTTTTCACACGTTGGAATAAATATGTACCATTGTTAAAGTATTTGGTATAATTTCCAACATAATGGTGATTTTTGTATTTTACGCCAAACCAATACGGCGTTTTTGTTAAACACAAACTTTTCTTCAACTGTTTAGAGTCAAGTTTGAATAAAAAAAGTATCCAATCGGCTAACGGATATTTTGTCAATAACATCAAGTACCGACAATTTTTTAAATGGCTTAATTGAATTTTTATGAAACAATTCTTGTTTTAGTCGTTCAAGTTATAAGTTGCGTTGTGCTTCGTACTAGCAAATAGCCCAATTTTCGTTTACACTTTGGCAAACTCGATCCTTTTAATTTTCCCAAATTACACAATAATTTTTGGAATAAAAGGGATAGACGTTTGTCATGTATTTCATCTTTATTATTATTATTATTATTATTATTATTATTATTATCATTATTATTATTGTTATACTATTATTATTATTATTATCATTACTATTATTATTATTATTATCATTATTATTATTATTATTATTATTATTATTATTATTATTATTATTATTATTATTATTATTATTATTATTGTTATTACTATTATTATTATTATCATCATTACTATTATTATTATTATTATCATTATTATCATTACTATTATTATTATTATTATTATCACTATTATTATTATTATTATCATTACTATTATTATTATTATTATTATCATTATTATCATTACTATTATTATTATTATTATTATTATTATTATTATTATTACTATTATTATTATTATTATTATTATCATTATTATCATTATTATTATTACTATTATTACTATTATTACTATTATTATTATATTATTATTATTATTATTATTATTATTATCATTATTATCATTATTATTATTACTATTATTACTATTATTACTATTATTATTACTATTATTATTATTATTATTACTATAATAATAATTATTGTTATTATTATGATTATTATTATTATTATTACTATTATTATTATTATCATTATTATTATTGTTATTACTATTATTATAATTATAATTATTGTTATTATTATCACTATTATTATTATTATTATTATTATTGTTATTACTATTATTATAATTATTATCATTACTATTATTATCATTATTATTATTATTATTATCATTATTATTATTATTGTTATTACTATTATTATTATTATTATTATCATCATCATCATTATTATTATTAGTATTATTATTATAATTATTATAGTTATTGGCTTAGATACTTCAAGAGAAGTAGCTTTCACCACACACTATTATTATTGTTTTTATTATTATTATTATTATTATTATTATTATTATTATTATTACATTAAGCTATAATATCTCACTAGAGATACATTCAGCGTAAAATACATTTTCACCATCAATAAAAATAAGTAAATAAAGAACAACAGAATTACTGAAGAAGGTAGTAGTTGGAATAATGGTAACAAAATGAAATAGAATGTCACATATGTTAGAAACAAGCATCACCACCCCCTCCCAATATATTCCAAGTTTGCAGTCAGCTAACTTATTAACAACAATATTCACTTTTAACACATTTTTAATTCAAAGTTTTCTTTCCAGTCAGTTGTATTATTTTGCACGAAAATTCGAATCAGTAAACAATATTGTCATTACAATAGGGCCACATGAAATAAAATAAATAAATCATTATGAAAAAATAATTGATCGATTTTCTCTTATATTTTTTTAATTTTGGTTTTGATTAATATCACAACGTTAATGCAGTATTTAAAAACTATAAAGCTGGTGTATTAATTAATTTAAGCTAACAATAATAATAATAATTTTTAAATATAAGTACGAAAAATTATATAAACTGCATTTAATGAGTACATTTTTAGTAAGTATCTATTAACTTTTAACTACGATGTTTTCATTGTTTCAATCTTTTAAATCAAATATTTCTACATAAATGTAGAATTAAACACCTAATACTGTAGCCAATTCTTTGTCAATCCAACGCAATCTGTTTACTGGCGTGCAGATGCTGATGTAGAACTTGTTTTTTCTCAGATACATATTGATTTCGACTTTTAGTGCTCAAGTATATTTCACAGAAAAAAGATGATTACGTATAGAAATTCGTGTAAACAAGAGTTTTAATAAAAGTAACAAGCTTCATTTAAACAGCTACCAATTAAGGTAGGCTCTTGGTTTTGTCAATGGGTTCAGTTGAAATATCGCGTTAAGACAGTCCATTCTAACATATTAGATAGGTACATCTATTTTTATTGAACTGTGGTTCTGTTCTCTATACACAAAATTGTTGCGCGGAAAACAGCGGATTAAAAATAGATCGTGATACTTTGCAAATGTGCCACCTATGAATAGGTATCACTAACTAACCCCTCCATGTATCGGGGTGAAATGGCGTCATGCTCCATAATTCAACAATATTTGATCCCACGACCCTTTTGGTGACAACTGTTTTCGTGTCAGGTATTCAAGCAAAAAAACTGGCAAATAAAAACATCGCCACTTACTTCGAACAACTGGATATCTTCATCGTCACCATAATCCAATGCCCTTGCTTGATGCTGATTGGTTCGAACAAACGCGCCATTTTTAAAAGCTGGTCGTCCATTTTGTGTTTGAATGTGCGTATATTGCTGATTGACTTGTTTCAAAGATTGAGATGTGTTCATATTCAAATTAACATTCATTTCTTGATGGTCATTCACTTTGGTTGTTTCAACCATCAAGTAATTGGCATAATGGAACAAATTTAGCAGCAAGTGATTATTACTCCTCAAGTGTGTTTTAGACGATTCTCCAATCTGATTGGTTGATGAGTTGTGGACTAATGAAAATTCTGCTCCATTTTGATTGGTTGTTGATTGTTTGACGAGGTAAACTGTGACTAGCGTTATGGCATCATGATTGTTTGGGGTATTGAACGGAATGAGTAGAGTCCATTGCGAAGTAACTGAACCAGGCATAATGGGCTCGTCATCTCCTTCGCAGTCCAAGTTACTTGTATATGTTCGACCCGAAATCCATCCAATCAGACGTAGGCCTGGACCAAGTTGAACGGGCTGATCTATGCCAATGTGGTTCAATTTTTTGGATGAAGTGTAAAATTGAAGACTGCGGCTTTTATCAAACCAACTCAGCTTTCGATGACCGCCATTTTGAGGCACGTAGGTTTCTATAAACAAACTTTGCTGATCATTCACCAAATTTAATTCGATTCCGTGAATAGTTACGACGCTCGAACCGTGTACAATGATTAGTCTACCTAGCAAGGTGTCGTCAATATGACGTGAATATCTCTCATTTGTCTTATATTCATTAGGAAGTTCGCTATCGGGCATACGTAGCCAAAAGCGGTCCGAATGTACACTGGACCGGTCTGACCACCAATAAATTCCGGACCCGATTGAAATAAGTCTGTTCAAGTTGTTTTCCAAAGTCATACTAATAGCATTTACCAGAAATGCTTTCTCTACATTGAATAAGGCATGATTTTTAAAGTACAACACAATCCCTACGCTTTAATACTATTTTAATGATGCATTGATTATTATTTATTTGTCTATCACTGATTGGCTGATTGAAGGTCAATAGACAGATGTGTTTGGCATTCGGACAATCACGTGGATTGACAAACAATATCGATTAGCGTGTCTCCCAATTGTATAGGCGCTTCGAAAATTATTCATTATAGCTATATGTGTTCTGTTGCCAATAGCTTATTTATTCATTTATGTCTTATCTACCAATATTCTAAATAAAAAAGTATATTTAACATATGGAAGCTGCTAGCATTATACCATTAATTGCCAAGCGTTCTACTGAGCTGCTTTTGCGTCGCCAACAGTCGGTCCTTTTATTCCACGGTGTGTTTTTAAAATCGTTTTTTTACTGTTGCTGATGGACTAGCAATACATTTTTATGAAGATGGGGGTGTTGGTTGCATATTGAAAGCAAGGCCTTTTCAGCAATCGATACAATTAAATGAGAGAACTGAGAAAGGTTGTGAATTAAAAGATTCTAATATCTTGACTCATTACAAACAGAGAATGGGGATATGGATGGGAAAATAGGCCAACGAACACAGACAGGATGGGTGTAAACTGGACCCTGTCGAAAAACTCTAATTTTTCAATTTTATTTTTATTTAAACTTGAGAGATAATTTTTTCAACAAAGTAATTATGCTAAAATAATATGGCCTATCAACACTTGAAGTTAACTGTCTTTTAAGTTTCTTATGATCATAAATATTCAAATGGGTAAATAGCAATGGCTGGTAGATGATAAAACCAACCAAGGGAAAAAGAATCTTAAAAAATCCTATTGGTCAACCTCCGTGAGTGAGTGTGAGTCACGTTGATGCATTCTTCTATCAAAAGGGGATTGTTTGACCTTGAAAATTAGATAATGTGGAAAAAAACAATATTTACATAGCACTATACGATTTGTATTGCGTCATCGTGCAAATTTGATTACACTTTTCGAAACTTTTCCATCCCCAACTACCGAGTAATTCCACACTCACATAAAAGGTTATCTGAATCTTATTCGCTCCTTCCCTTGGTTGGTTTTATCAATTACCTAATGGCTGCACTTTAAAAAAAATTATAAAAAGTGGTTATCCTTTGGACTACTGAATTTGTAAAGTTGGTGATATATATATATATATATATATATATATATATATATATATAGTTTTAATTATTAGTATTTCTAAATTGATGATTAAGAGTTGTTTTAGTAAAATGTTGATGTACCTAATATGCTTAAGTGATGTGTGAAAAGTCAATCAATTTTAATGTGTTAATTTTGACAGGGCAGATTTTAGCACTTCTCATTGGATCGTTGTTATTGTTATTAAGGATGATGTTTGCTACTTTGAATGCTTTACGAGAAACATCTTTCAGCAGTGGACATTTTAGTGAAGCCGAACGTGGGTCCGCATTTTAGTGGGCTGGTGGTGGGATTCGAACCCCTATATCCACCCAGTTCCAAACCGAGCGCGCCCGAAGCTTACAGCACGAACAAAAGGCAACATTTTTAAGATCCCAATAAGACCGGCCATGACTTATGGATTATAAACCTGGCGTATGAAAAAAACCCCAGAAAGGGAACTGAACTTAGTGGAAATGCTTTGATGGTCTTTCGGATTGTACGGATTACATACGGGGAGTGAAAAATGATGCTATTGGGGAGAAAGCTGAAATTTACTATAGTTTATAAATAGATTTAGGATAAAAGATTCGGGATGAAACGGTCATCTTCTACAAAGCGAAGAAAACTAAGTCATAAGGTGAATATTGGCAATAGAAGTGGAGGATAAAGGAAATCGTTAGAATTTGAAGAAAAAATGGTTGTTAAAGTGTAAAGAAAGCGGGCCAGAGGAAAAAGCTGTAGAAGGAGGGGAAAAAATGTTTTCTAAGTAACTATATTGTGAACATTAATAATACACTAAACTCAATAAAATGAATAGCACAAGTAAAGTAATTGTTATAGTGTTTGTTAAACAAATGAAATCACTTTCCCTTCACTGCCAAATTCAAAACTATGGAGGCATGACTTCAAATTTCACCATCGAGTCCTCATTTGCCTTTGCCAAAATGTCCACTTGCTGAAAAGGGTTTCGCGCGAGCAGTTCTTGTGACGCCAGAGAAGATAATGGGGAATTGGTTGTTTGACTGAACAAAAAAAGTGCACTTTTAAGTAGCAAACACGGTTAAAGCCAATATGTGTCAATATTTACAATTATTTTTGTTGATTTTAAGCGGTAATTTATAAAATTAATGGAATGGGCTTTCATTGTCCATGTGCTTTAACGCAAACGTGTCAAGAAGCAACCAGCGACGCCTTCTTAACATGGCATATTATTTTGTTTAGAAATGCTGTCACTATATGCTGATTGGAAAACAGTACCCGTATTCGAAAAAGTTATAATCAGAAAGAGTGCTGATGACAACAAAGCTGTTTTACTATTTACTCAATTTCGAAGAACTGGTCAGGTAAATACAAAATATTTCTGTCTGCTGTTGTAATTCTAATCTATTGGTGTTTATATAAAGGTTGAACTTGGTGCTGTAATGTTCTATAATGATAATGACGTCCAAATTATACAAGATTTAAAAATTTTAATTATTTATTTGAAAATAAAACAACGATAACCAAGTCTTGGTATCTCAATAAAAATAATTATTATTCTGTTGCGAAACGGAGTGTTATTACTATTTTTATTGGTATTATTATTATTACTATTATTATTAATATTATTAGTAGTAGTAGTAGCAGTAGTATTAGCATTATTATTATTATTATTATTATTATTATTATTATTATTATTATTATTATTATTATTATTATTATTATTATTATTATTATTATTATTATTAGTATTATTAGCAGTAGTATTAGTAGCATTATTATTATTATTATTATTATTATTATTATTATTATTATTATTATTATTATTATTATTAGTAGTAGTAGTAGTAGTAGTAGTAGTAGTAGTAGTAGTAGAAAATCCATTCTAGCCAATCTTTACTCAATGACAGAATTTTTAATCATTTGGTTTACACTTTCGATAGAGGCATTTGTTGCCTTTTTACTCCAGCCGGTTTTAAGTTGCTGACCTGTGTTGAAAAATGGGAAGCATGAAGACCAGAAATTTGCTCATAACTATTAAACGAGTAGGCGGACGCTGTATGATGATGAAATCCAATACTCGTTAATTTACAATACTTCATTTTTAGTTATTTGTCCATATAGATTGTAATGATAACAGATGGCAAATAAACTAAAATTGGCTTTAACACATCATCTAGTTTAATTTAATTATTCAAATTACAGTATTTAAACAGACAAGTGAAAGCAACTCACAAATAGCAAAAACGTGATGCTTGTTCATTTGAAGAAAAAATCGATAATTATAATGATCAATAATGCTCAATTAAGCGGTTACGACTGGAAGATGTTAAAAACTGGACAGTTGAGTTGCTTGTAATACACTTTTGCAAACCGAACTTGCTACAAATATGTTGTTATTTGAGAAACAACATGGATCATCATGGGCACCATTATGGATCAACCTGTGCAAATTGGCGGCACTTATTTGCCTCACTAGGAGGAGGGCAGAGAGATTTGGGTTGAATCAAAATCAATTAATATTGAAAATAACAATTATCGTCATTAGTTAAATGTTCATTTTAAAATTAATGATTATCATTATTATCGATCGCATGTTACATAATTGTAAACAATGTCGATATTTTTTAGGCTATTTTAAGCCTAGAGTACTGTTATCATATTTAGACTATCCACATTTAAACAATAGATATTGCTTAGTTGAGGTTTTAGTCAATTGTTTTTACTCCTCCAAATGTTTCGACGGGAAACATTTTTTACCAGTGGACGTTTGAGTAAAGCCACGTCTAACTACTGGGTCGATAACATGCAGACACTTTTCTGTCGTGAAGCCTCTCAAGTGCATTTGTATTGTGTTGTTTCGCATGCTTGAAGGAAATAGGCTTAACAAAATGTAGAGAAAAGAACAAACGTTAGTTTAGCTGAAAAACGGTGTTATTATCGGAATCAACATCCTTAGTTGAATGCAGTCTAGGTACATTTTTAAATGCATTTTCAGTACCTTGGCTAGACTCATGAACTAAAGCAGAAATCCATATATACCGCTTTGCACTGGCTCTCTTATTGACTGTAGTCTTAGTTCGTGTGGAGGTACAGAACCTCGGGTGAGATGTATCACCATTATTGAAACTCAAGACTTACTAGAAAATAAGAATATTTTAATTTGTCAAA
>JAKXYG010000760.1:515000-590000 GCA_025895645.1 Cardicola forsteri | reverse complement strand
AAAGTTTATGGACGAATAGAAATACACGAATGAATTGTTCCACCCACGCATTTATTTGAACTAATTTGGACATCTTCAGTATAATGTAACAAGTGTGCCTTATAATGACTCATTCTATGTTTTATTATTATTATTACAAAATCCTTTGCTTAAAAAATAAGCATGTGGCAACAATTACAGCAAAAATTAGGATCAAAGTCTCGTAATTTAAAGTGGATATGAGACAACTAAATGTTTCCACGTATTTAAACATTCTGCCAAACGTTTTGCTTGTGCCCATGAAACGTTCATTCCAATTAGATTTTCCCGAATAGTTCTTAGCCAAGTTTTCTTTGGTTTGCCAACCTTTATTTTATTATTTACATTTGTCCATTTCAAAACCGTTTTTGCAGGTTTTTCGAGTGGTAAACGTAGAATTTGATCAAGTAATTTTTTTTGTCTAATGTAATGATGTCATGGAGTGAACGAGAGACAGTTCTTTTCATGATCTCATCATTTGAAATGTGATCGCGCCGGCTAATTTTTGAAATACTTCTAAGACATCGGCGATGAAAAACATCCACCATTTTATCAATCTTATCTGTTCGCTTCCACGTTTTACTCCCATATATTGCCGTAGGAATGATTATTGATGCGTACATGACTATATTGATTTGAGTTTATGAAAGACTGATATTGCCTTTCCAAGTCTGGTTTTAATATCGATTTCGGTTTTTTCATCTTTACTACTGATGCTTCCCAGATATGTAAAGGAATCAACAGTATCAATATTTTGTTCACTAATTTTGATGGGCCTTGTACACAACACTTGTTTTTGAACAATTAATCCCTAAGCCAATACGAGAACTGATATCACTGAGACGTGTTGTCATATTTTGCATCATTTTACTGAGTAGACCAATATCATCTGCAAAATCCAAATCTGTCAATCTGCCATAGTTCCATTTAATACCATAAGACAAATTATTCATGGATCGAGTCTTAATGAAATCAATTACCAAAAGAAACAAAAATGGTGACAAAATACATCCTTGACATACTCCCGTGACAATTTCGGACATAGCAGTATGACCACTTTTTGTTCGAACACAACAACTTGACTTTTGGTATAGTGAACGCATAATATTAACATATTTCTATGGTATTCCTTAAAACTTAACGATTTTCCACAAAGATTCTCGATTAACACTGTCAAAAGCTTTCATAAAATCAATAAAATTGCTTGTAAGTAATTTCTGAAGTTCTTGACTTTGCTCAATAATGTTACGAAGGGTAAGTATTTGTTCAATACAGCTTCTTCCTTTCCAAAAACCTGCTTGTTGTCTATAGTATAGTAATTTTAAATATTTTTTGAAAATCAGATGCATACTATATTGACTATATTTATATTCATTAACATGACATTCTATTTCATTTTGATCCCATTATTTATACTACTACTTTTTTTATTTTTATGATAAAAATATATTTTACGCTGAATGTATCTCTAATGAGATATTAGAGCTTAATAATAATAATTTTAATAATAATAGTAATTATTATTAAATGAAAATAATGGCACCGCGATATAACTGGGATGTCACTGGATTCTCGTTTAGTGAATGGGTGTTAGCATACATCCAAGATGCTTAAAAGGTATCTCAAAGTAATGATTTACCATATGTAGGCTTGTGGGTCCGTCAATTGACGTAAACCATAGGAAAGATCGCCTCGTCAATTCCTGTGAACATAGGCGTTGTCGCAAGGAAGCGGTCTCCTAGCCAAGAAACTTCATTTAGCGCCCCCCCTCCCCAACTCATGTACTGGCCACGAATGTAAGTAAGTATCGAAATAATCAATACTTTCAATAAATAAATATTATATATAATTCACATGAAACTACGTCGTTTATCATTAAACTAAATATTTTCGTTCTATTGCATGCAATGAACCAAGTGAAAATGATTGCTTGGTACCATAACAAGAAACAGGCATAAACATGTTTTTGTTTTATTTGATCGATAAGCTGCTAAATCAATAAAACTAATCATCATCATCATCATCACTTGTAGACATTACCATTTAATTAATGTAAAGCACGTTTTACGGTTTGCAAAAATCAATATTATTTTGTGAAATTTGAACCAATGAGATTGTCGAAATTTGGATGAATGAGAATTGAGAACGTGTGTTGTCCAATCAGACGGTTGTAAAACGTTTCAGCTTATTTTTCTTCATAATTTGCATATTGTACAAATTTTTGTGAGGTCATTTACATACAATTTTCTATTTTTATGTAATTGTATATGTACTTATTATATTTAGTAATGGAGATAGAAGAGGCTTTGCTATTATTTCTGAAACATTTTAAAATATTTTTGTTCGATAAACAAAAAATGTTGTATTCAAGACCAAATATTTTATTTGGGTTTTTATAATTTCTGTAAATAATAATATATGTGAGCATTTTATCCTGGTTCATCGATTGAATGAATGCTTTGCGAGCATCATTTTTCAGAAAATTCACATTTATCAAGGTCAAATAACAACAGAAATAAACGATGTTTGCCGAACATTCGTGTGCGGTTTTGAAAACTTGTCAAGAAAAGGAGAACGTGGAAACGTGGGACTAGCTACTCTACTGAGGGGAAAAATCAAAATTACATTACGATATTTAAAAAATGTTAAATGTCCCTCAAAAAGCATAAAAATCGAAACTAATAATATGTTTGTTCAATACAGATTTTATTATTTGTTTTATTAAATTTCAAAATATACAAAAACAAGATTATATATATATATATGGTAAAAGTTAACGTGGCCCTATCTGCCTAAAGGAAGTACGAATGTGTATCTAGTGTATTCACCAAAAACTGCGTAGAATTTAAATAGTTACGTGTTATCGAGATTCAAATCCCACTACCGGCCTACTAAAATGAGGGCCCACGTTCCGCTTCGCTAAAATGTCCACTGCCGAAAGATGTTTCTTGTAAAATATTCAAGCAGTAAACAACTTTTTTTTAATAATAAAAAAATTCTTTTTCAACTTGTTTCATTATACTTTTATTCAATTTTTATTATTATATCATAACTAACTTTAAAATTTACTATCCTGTTTAAATGGTTAAGTAGAATTAGTGGCAGTAACATATTACCTGGTAAAGTTGATTTTAAAGTACATTGAAATTAACTATATATATATATAATATATATATATATATATATATATATGCTCCGGTGCATACATCGCAAAAGGTAACTTGGTTTTATCATAATCTAAAAATTATCGGATTTTTTTATTGTTTAGACCAAAGTTCTTTAAATAGCAAAACGCTGAGCTTTGTTCAATTGCCTCCATATAGCCCAAATCTCAATATAAATGAAATTTTCAGTTATCTTAAACGGGAGGTGAATAAGACGGAAAATCGAGGTACACTCATGGAAAAAATCAATTTTGTGTAAGACAATCGAATTCCAATAATTTGGTTAATTCTTATTCAAAGCGGTTAAAAAAAATTATAAAAAAACATGGTCATTCCCTGAATTATTAACTTTAAACAATTGGTGATGTCTTTTTTATATATATGTACACATTTCATAAAATAATTTATTTTTAAGCAAATAACGTAGTAGTTTTTTCATGTCGTCAAAATGTGTTAATTCTGGGGTTTTGATCTAAGCTTAAATTTCATAATGCTATTTGTAAAAAATAAATATGTTTAATGTTTTGATTATTGGTATTGCTAATGTGATGTGTAATGCTTATTTTAGTAAAATGTTGAGTGCCTAATATGCTTAAGTGATGTAAGGAAAGTCAATCAATTTCAATATGCTAATTTTGACGAAAGCTGTCTATTTTAGCCCCTGTATATATATATAGATATAATATATATAATAAACAAAACCCCTTTTTGCTTTGAAATAAGCATGGGGCAATAAGACAACAATTACAACCAAAACAGCAATAACAAAGTCTCGTTGGCATTAAATATTCTGCAAATCGAAGATTGCGCTTTCTTTCAAGCTTTCACTCAACCTTGTCATCTGGTAACTTTGCCATCTAGAAACCTTGTTGTTTTGCCGGAATGACGTCATCTTTCATTGTTTCCGCAGCAGTATAAATTTTTACAAAGGCCAGGTTGCCAACCATGCGCTCAAAACCCTCCTCCTTTATCCAGGCTTACAGGACTGGCTAAATTAGTCATTTCTAATCCAAACTAGGCAGAGTTATATATATATATATATATATGCATATATATATATATATATAAATATATATATATATATATATATATACATATATATATATATATATATATATATATATATATATATATATATATATATATATATATATATATGCATATATATATATAAATATAAAGTATAAAATACGTAAATATCCTTACTAGATCATTCAAAACAACAAATGGGCGTTGCAAAAAATATGAATGATGTTCAAAACAAATTTGTTTATTGAAAACGTTACTAATCAACTACAATCTTAATGAAATTAAATTGCTTTGCAAAGTGTAGATAAGATTGAATTCCATTCGTTGTATGTTGCCAAACCCTCAACAAAATAAATATTTAGCTATTGCCATATAACTATCGATTTTGTATTGCGTCATCGTGGTCACACATTTAGAAATGTTTTGTATCCCACACATGAACAACTTTTATTGGCTGAATTTATATGGAGCCATTGTTTGCTTGGTAAAAATTTTCAATTACAGTTGGCTTAGATACTTCAGTAAAAGTATATTCAGTTTCATATGATACAAAATATGGTATGAGAAAAAAAATGTATACAAAATAACTAGTATAATGATAGGCAGTCTTTGAGGTGAAAATATCAAAAACACATTAATACATATTTGTAAGACACAAAAAGGGCTCATTTTCTGAGTTTATGGTTGGTTAAATATATTGCCAACTAAGGAATGCACGAATTATGGTAGATGTTTGCTTTTGATTGAATATGAATACATTTTCTCTTATGAGATGATCGTTGTCTTCCATTATTCGCTTGATCAGTAGACGACAATTCTTACAGTATCCCTCAATTATATATGATGCCTACTAACTTAGCTATCATTATGATACATCTCTTTAAAACAACAAAACCTTTTTTAACAGACCTGGAAATATAACTGGGGAGAATTACAGAATCATTGGGAAAAAGTTGACTAAAAAATAATTGATTATTTTGTTGTTAATCTTAATCATTTTATATAATAGCAAAGATGCCTATTCTTATAAGTTTAAAGTAACGATCTTTGTCATATTGTTATTATCGTCAACAAAATTGTTGTTTTAATTTATTTTCTTTAACTTTTTCATTTTATTTAAAAATATTGTTTGAAAAAAAATATACTTAAAGTTTGATTGATTTTTAATTCTTACTTTCAAAAATATTTTACAATTTAATACACTAGCTAAAAAACGTGTTTGTAAGATAAAAAATAATAATATCGACAAATAACTAACTGTTAAATATTACACTCTCTTAAAATTAACAAAAAGTGGCCCAGAATTGATTGCCAGTGGAATTTTTACGAATGTATAAAAGCTACTTACAAATAATTAAGTAGTTTAAACAATTTTGGAATGCTGTTGAGACGTACAATTAATTAGAATCCGATCGGATGTATACTCGAGTATGTGTAAAACTGAAAATATATACAGATTGAAACTTGGTTGGGAAAACACAAACATATCACAACTTGAACTTAAACGTCCATTGTAACTCTATTTTATGTAAATACTTAAATATTCTAGAATTGTCAGATTCACTTGAATAATAAATATCACATTACATACTCCAAAATTTTTATATTATTACTGATAAATTATAAAATTACATTAATTGATAGTTACATTGTTGAGAAAAGGTTTCAAAGGCTGGTAACAGCCGATAATAACTGGAGGTGCCGGGGATCGATCCCGGGACCTCTTACATGCAAAGCAAGCGCTCTACCACTGAGCTACACCCCCAGACACTTGGGCCATGTAACATGATTATCTAAATAAAACGAGATTGAAAACATTTCGAAATCAGTACACACTTTGGATATATTTTAAGAGAAAAAATAATTTCTCTACATACTAAAGCAGATTCATAGGTATATATTCATTTTTTGTTTTGGTCTCAGTATATTGTTAGAAAGAACAAAAGCTTCAATATAAAACCTGGGTTTTTTTAACTGCTTTTAGTGTTACTTTTGCCCATATTATTATATATTATACAAAACCCTTTTGCTTTAAGAATAAGCATTGGGCAATAAGATAACAATTACAGCAAAACAACAACAACAATAACAAAGTCTCGTTGGCATTAAATATTCTGCAAATCGAAGATTGCGCTTTCTTTCGGCTTTCACTCAACCTTGTCATCTGGTAACTTTGCCATCCAGAAACGTTGTTGTTTGCCGGAATGGCGTCATCTTTCATTGTTTCCGCAGCAGTATAAATTTTTACAAAGGCCAGGTTGCCAACCTTGCGCTCAAACCCTCCTCCTTTATCCAGGCTTGGGACTGGCTAGATTGAATTATTTTTAATCCAAACTAGGCGAAGTTACTTTTGCCCATAAGTATCTTTATTTATTGTTACCATTAGATCACTATTAATCACTATTCTTACCATTTACAAATCAAACACTTGTAAGAAGACAAAAATTAGTAAACATAACTGCATGAAGTATAAGGAATTACATTTCAACAAAATTACAATCTAAATTATAGAAATGTATTAAAAATAATTTAATTAATCACTTGTTAATATTTTACAGTTATAACTGTTTTGTATATTAAAGTTAACATTTATAAATTGTTATTTTACTATAAATAAACAAATATCACATTTTTGAACATTGCGAGTTTTATTCCAGTGTTAATCTGATAAACTCCATTATGTAATAACGTGGTAAAGCAAACACTACTCCCTAGTTTGTAGTAAAATAATTTTGAAACTAAGTGTTACATATTAATAGTCACCAAATAGAGTATTCAATTTGATCATCCAACAGCACCCACATACACGTTACAAATATATTTACAGCATGTATAAGCGTAACAAATATAGAAAATAACAAGGTGCCTCTGTTTGCAAAGATTGACGAGGCCGTCTGATTTTGTCAGGGTTATTACTCACTCCCTGCTGTTATTAGTCTAGATGCCTGTGGGCACCTAGTCCAGGATGCACCATGTGGAGGATGAACAGTCAGGGATATTACCATCACTACTCAAATCCCTATGATCATTAGCATCCCAGTTTGGATGTAAAAATATAGTCAAAAGGTGTGCTAATTGGAATTGTCTTTCTTATTCTTGATGAACAATAGATTTGTAAAACTAAACTAAACTCTGTAGAAAATCATGCTTGAACATTTATTTTATTTTATTTATTCATTTTATGTTTGCTACTTTGAATGTTTTACGAGAAACATCTTCCAGCAGTGGACATTTTAGCGAAGCCGAATGTGGGCCCGCATTTTAGTGCGGGTAATGGGATTCGAACCCCGATGCCTACCGAGGTCCGAATTCGAGCGCTGTACTGCTAGACCACCCTGTTTCATCAAAGCACTAAATTATTTACTATATATATATATACATACATACTTGGCTCCGAAAAGCACGGACCAAGATGGTTTCATGTGATTGTGATTTAAATGGTTGGAATCGAATATCCCGCATATCATTTCTGCATACATCCCTGTCATTGGAATTACACTTTCACGTCTTTGTCATAATTTACTGAATTAGCGACCTCTTGTTGTTTCTTTAACAATATTGTTTGAAAAAGGGGTAGGTTACAAACCATAAATTCCTTTCTCAAGTGGACCTGAGGCCGACTACGGTCTTGTTCGCTAAAATTATAAGGCACTGTTGAAAATATTGTAAATAGCTTACAAAAGTTTTAAAAATAAAATAGAATTGTCATTTTTATAAGAAAAACATATTTTGTAACTTGGAAAAATTTTAGATTACCAATATGAAATCAATTTCTTTATTCACTACTTTCACCATAAAAAAAAGTTTACAAGTTACAGGTTGGTTCACGAGTTAAGTAGGAGTCAAACTCCTTTTGATCCTCGGTTCAAATGCTATCAGCATTATCATAATAAGAGAAAACGAAAAATAATATAAATAAAATTTTAAGTTAGAGAATAAATATAGAATAAAATAATAGTGAATGTTACAGATAGATTAAATGCATCAGATGGCATAGTGTTTAAGAGAAGTTAAAAAGAGCATATTGATCATATAAACGCTTAAAGGACTGGGTAGATTAAGCATTGATAATCTTCGAGGAAATTCTATTCCCGGAATTAGTATTTGTATGGAAGAAATTGTGTAACCTTAGTCTAACGTTAGCTCTGGGTTTAACCAGTTTGAGATTATGCCCCTTGAGAGAGTTATGGGCTAGGGTAAATAAAGGATTGGGTGATCCTGAAGAGATGAACTGATGTACTTAGTGGGAACAGCCATGCAGATATCTAGTATGATTTTTAATAATTAATTAAAAACAATTTAACAATTCAGCTTTTAACATTTTCTAGTTATAACCATTTAATCGAACTATTATAACTATTGATTTTCCCCCTCACATACAACAAACACCACATTTTTACAATTTGCAAGTTGTTTTTACTTGTTTATTTAAATACTGTAGTTTGAATAATTAAATTGAACTGATAATATTTTAACACTGGTCTTAGTTGGTTTGCTTTCTGTTATTATAATCATATGTAGACAAGCAACTAGTAACTAAGTATCTCCAATTAACTAGTAATGTATTCAATCAACCTCCGCGTACTTGTTATAAATGTTTTTCAAGTTTTAGAACCCAATTTTTACGTGTTCCATCCAGGCTTGAACGATCGAAATTGCTTTGCACCGCCTAACTTAGTGCTTGGCTGTTTTGCTTTGAACGTAACCAATAGTGTACGTCATTATTATTATTACTTTTTTAACATAATGTTTAACCAGATTGAGGAATTTATGTGACCACATTAAGGATGCATTTATTAATTTAAGCATTTGTTCTTTTTGATTTCACTCTTGCAATCATTGTGTAACTTTATATGATTTCGTCCTAACTTTAATTTTTTAAATTATAATAATAGTATAAAATAGTTCTGTGTATCTGATGCTGCTGAATACACTTTTAATAAAGCATCTAAGTTGACAATAATAATAACAATTTTTTTACTAACTTTGGACAATTCAATACTTCAAAGCATCGTTTCAAAATATTTAATAAAAGCGTTTTAAAATACAACCGTATGTGTTTGAAAATGTTACTGATGACACTAATTTAACATTTTAAATACTTGATGCATTCTGTTTTTAAAACGAGTATTAAAACCATCACCTAATTATAATCGCCGAACTTACGGTATTTCAATATTTTTTTATTAAAAATTCCAAAAACAATAATAATAACTTTTAATTGATGATAATTAAAAGGAAGGGGAAAAAAACGGCCGCCCGATGAGGGGCTCGAACCCTCGACCCTCAGATTAAAAGTCTGATGCTCTACCGACTGAGCTAACCGGGCTCAATCGATGGAATATTTTACTTCTATGTTATATCATTTAATAAAAAACATCCATTATTCAATATAATGTACTTTTTGATGCATTTTTAAATAAAATAATAAATTATTGTCATTAATCACTTAATTTTTACAAATTTTGTCTGATCATTCACGTACGTCCAAACATTCAGCAACTCTCGATAATCTTCTATTTGCAGCTTGTATTCCTCTCCATTATCAATCACATACTTCTGCTCGTCATCTTTCACAACATCAAGTTCAATAGAATTTTCGGCTTCTAGTTCGTACACAAAGCTAACCACTTGTGGAGTGTACTTCCAAATTTGGTCGGAATTCCAGTTGGGCTTCGGAGCCAAATCATATCCCAATTTGCATAAAAATTCATTCCGTATAACCGAAGTGACATGACAATAACATTGATATACAGGTTTCAAAAATAAAACAAAAACTCCCAAAGCACAAATGATATTCAAACACATCAAAGCGTACTTCGATGTTTGAGATCGAAATTTGTCTATTGAATTGTCTTTATACTCTGAAGCGGAATGTTCATTTTGACTACTTGCAGTTTCAGAAGACTTTGGTTGTTTAAGTGTAGCACTGGTATTTTTAAATTTTATAAAATACTATATACAGTAATACTATATTATATAATGAATCACCATATCTTCATATCAATAAATAATTTCTAATATATATTAAATATAAAATTTTATTATACTACTTATAGTTGTTTAAGTAGTATGTGTTATTAAATAAAATGGATTGCATTTAAGTGGAGTGATATATCTCCGCACGCCCCCGATAAACAGTAGAAGATGCCATAAAAACCTGGAACTAATAAAAAGGTGGTTTTGTTACCAACATTTGCTATTTTTGTTATTGTTAATGTACACTCGAACCCTAATTAAATATTGAGGGAAGTATGTAATGTAAACATTTTTGAATCAGTTTCCGAAAAGAACTGGTAGCGGTGTTCTGTTCACAAATATAGTGCAAATTGCAAATAGTCACAATTTGACACCAAGTAACGTTTTTCAAAATATTTTTATAAAAAAACTCAAGTCTTGCTGCACGATTAAAAGATTGTAAAAATAGGATTGGATGTACCATTAAGGTGCTAATGATCCTGAGGATTTGAGTAATGCTTATAAAGTCTCAATTTCCAATGATGGTGATATTCCTAACTGTTCGTCTTCCACGTGGTGCATCCTAAACTAGGTGCCAACAAGCATCTAGACAAATAACAACAAAGACCAAGTGCACAGCAGTGTAATTGGGTATTCATCGGATTCCCGATCAGTGAATGGATGCCAGCATACACCCAATATGCTTAAAAGGTATCTCATGGTAACTATTTACGATATGTAGGTTGTTAAGGTCGGCATGCAGTAGGTGATAGTTGTCCTCCATTATTCTTTCGATTGGGATCCTTATGATTCTGAGGATTTGAGCAATACAAAGTCTTAATTTCCAATTCCTCACTGTACATTCATTATCAAGCCATCAAAATTGATCGTTTTATATGCCATATAAATATGGAAAATAATGAAGAAGTGACCACTACACCAAATAAAATAAAATTGAAAATGTTATAACTGTTTTATTGTGCTACATATTCCCTAACTAGTTACTTTTAATGTTACTTACATTACGTTTTTTTATAATTAGTTTGAAAATTGATGCGTGACACAACACTTTTCTATTAATGATCTTGATATTAACAAACTACTAAATCTCCATATCTTTTTAATAATTGTAACAATTATCCGTTGTACACTAAGATAGACAACGGTCGATTTGGACATAGGTTCAAATCCCACCACCGGCCCACTAAATGCGGGCCCACATTCGGCTTCGCTAAAATGTCCACTGCTGAAAGAAATTTCCTGTAAAACATTTAAAGTAGCAAACATAAATAAAATTAAAAATAACAATTGCATTGAGAAAAATTAATCAAATGAATCAAACCAGAGTCTATATGCAACACGAAAAATAAAACTGCTAAAATATACATCACTTACTTAGTGGAATGCTAATAATCCTGAGGATTTGAGTAATGCTTATAAGGTCTCAATTTACAATTATGGTAAAAAACCTGACTATTCATCCTCCACATGATGCATCCTGGACTAGATACTGAAAGGTATCTAGACTAATAGCAACAGAAACCAAGTACACAGCGGTATAACTGGGTTTTTGGTACGGCGGGTGGGTTTAAGCATACACCCAGGGTACTTAATAGGTATCTTAAGGTATACGCGTACCATATGTAGCCCTTGGGCTAAGGGAGATAACCCTGACTAAAAGTTAGGCGGCCTCGTCAACCTTCGTGAACAGTGGTGACATCACAAGGATGCCGTCTACCAACCAAAAAACTTCGTTATTCTTCTACGTTTGCTACGCTTATCAAGCCATCAAAGTCGATTGTTTTATATGCCCTATAAAGTTGGAAAATAATGAAGAGGTGATCACATCACCAATCAAAATGAATGAAAAAAGTGAATAAATGACTTACTTAGTGGGAGCATTTTGTATATGTTTAATGATAAAAACAATCAAAAGTATTACACCAACGATTTTATTTCGCATTTTTCTTTCAGAATTATTAAGCAATTTCCAAACGCTCTATTCTTTATTGAGTAAAAAACGTTTTGACAAACAAACAAAAATCAATAAGCAAAATTGGTTTAATAATTAAATTAACTGATTATAATTGGATGACGTTTTAACCAATCAGGATTTATTTAATTTTACCACGTATAGATGGGGCCCTGACTGACTTTCCACATATCACTTAGGCATATTAGGCACATCTACATTTTACTACAATAACCCTTAAACATCACTTTAGTAATACTAATAATTAAAATGGTGCAAAATATGACAACACTTCTCAGTGATATCAGTTCTTGTATTGGCTTACGGATTAATTGTGCACTAAATCAAACAATGATTTGCCCATCAAAACTAGTGGACAAAATATTGATACTGTTGATTCCTTTACATATCTGAGAAGCATCATTGGTAAAGACGGAAAAACCAAAATTGATGTTAAAGTCAGACTTGGAAAAGCAATGTCAGTCTTCCATAGACTCAAATCAATTTGGTTATGTTCTTCCATTCGTCTGAAAATAAAACTTCGTTTGTACGCATCAATAATCATTCCTATGGCAATATGTGGGGGTGAAACGTGGAAGCGGACAAACAAGATTGATAAGATGGTGGATGTTTTTCATCACCGGTATCTTAGAAGTATTTTGAAGATTACCCGGCGAGATCGCATTTCAAATAATGAAATCATGCGAAGAACTGACTTTTGTTCACTAGATGACATCATTACAATTAGACGAAGAAAATTACTTGGTCAAATTCTACTTTTACCGCCCGAAAGGCCAGCAAGAACAGTTTTGGAATAAAAAATCGAAAATGGTAGACGACAGAAAACTTGGCTAAGAACTATTGGGGAAGATCTAATTGAAATGAATGTTTCATGGGCACAAGCAAAACGTTTGGCAGAATGTTCAAATACGTGGAAACATTTTGTTGTCCCATGTTCTCTTTGAATTACGAAACTTTGATGTTAATTTTTGCTGTAATTGTTGCCACATGCTTATTTTTTAAGCAAAAGGATTTTGTAATAATAATAATAAAACATAGAATGAGTCATTATAAGGCACACTTGTTACATTATACTGAAGATGTCCAAATTAGTTCAAATAAATGCGTGGGTGGAACAATTCATTCGTGTATTTCTATTCGTCCATAAACTTTTTTACTACTTTGAATGCTTTACGACGAAAATTTTTCATCAGTGGACATTTTAGTGCATTTAATACCGGTGGTAGGATTCGAACCCACGTTAATCCAGATTCAAGTCGAGAGTTGTACCGTCAGACCACCTCAGCACATAATCAACAAGATATTGGCTGTATATAAAGTATCTTTCGACCGTGTCCTTTAAAACGGCTGACGTATTTCTGGCATTGTCATGATGATAGAGTTGGAAGTATCATAAGGGAGAAATTTTAACGCATAGCCGCATTAAAGGGGACCAAACAGTTGAAGCCTTAAGCAACTTGGCTATTTGTAAAACAAAGTTCTTCTTTTTTCCCCTCTTCTTGAGTGTTTTCCTCTTTTATGAAGAGTAGCTGGTTTTGGTCTGTTTCCACCATTTGGTTTTGTATTAAGCCAATTTGAAGCATTATGATTATTAAATAGTTTTGGCATATGTTCGATACCCGACCTGCTGCAAACCCTCCTCCTTTATCCAGGCTTTGGACTGGCTAGATCGGTTCATTTCTGATTATCTTCAGGTCGAATTTTAGGTTACCATTGTTACTGGGATGCTAATGATCCTGAGGATTTGAGTAATGCTTATAAAGTCTCAATTTCCAATGATGGTGATATTCCTGACTGTTCGTCCTCCACGTGGTGCATCCTGGACTAGGTGCCCCTAGGCATTTAGACTAATAACAGCAGGGTCCGAGTGCACAGCGGTATAACTGGACTTCCGCTACGGCGGGTGGGTGCAAACATACACCCAGGATACTTAAAAGGTATCTAAAGGTATACGTATATTATATGTAGCCCTTAGGCTAAGGGAGATAACCCTGACAAAAAATCAGGCGTCCTCGTCAATCTTTGCGAACAGTGGCGACGTCACAAGGATGCCGTCTACCAGCCAAGAAATTTTGTTATTCTTCCACGTTTGTCTACGCTTGTCAAGCCATCGAAATCGATCGTTCTACATGTCGTATAAATATGGGAAATAATGAAGAGGTGACCACGTCACCAACCAAAAAAATTGTTACTATTATTAAATTTGGTTTTTTCTGCTTCAATGTTTTATGAACAAGATGCTTCAACAAGTGGCAAATTCAACCGGGGGCCAGTATTTAGTGTCAACGATGGGACTCGAACGCAGTTTTGAATCAACTTGTTAGCCATTGCCAATAAACTAACAAGAAATGTGATTTGCCAAGAAAAGACAGGGAAAAATTGTATAAAGCGACAAATGTGCTGTGAACTAATAATCGGAACATTGTTCCATCTTTTGAATGCTTCAAGTTAAGCATGTTAAATACACCACATTGATTCTTATTCAAATAATTACTACTATTACTATTATTATTAATAATAATAATTATGGTTTAAACAAGCTTTATTGTGCAACAGCATTTGAAAGCAGGCGGACTTTTTTACTGCTAGGTTACTCTCAATCGTCAGAATATCTAAATTTTAATTCCATAGTATCTGGTATAGGGACATTAGCTATAATTATTAACCTGTCCCTGATACAAACAACAAATACAATACATTGTGAAATTAGTTGTAAAGACCTTTTCCACAAAGCACTCAAGCGGCAAGGTCACTCTATTCTACTTAAAGTGAATCTGTCGTTGGTAATTGAAAATAGTTTGGTATAAACGAGGTAAATATTTCAATTTTGCTTTTTTTTAATCTTTGTATTGTTTAATAGGATTTATGTGATTTATGTGTAGCCGTTGGGCTAAGGGAGATAACTATGACAGCAAACCAGCCAGTTTCGTCAAACTTTGTGAACAGTGGCAACATTACACGAATGTTGTCTGTCAGCCTAGAAACTTTGTTATTCTACGTTTGTTACACTTATCATCGAACCATCGAATTCGATCGTTTGCTATGCCGTATAAATATGGATAATCTTAAAAATTGATCACATCACCAACCAAAAATGAAAAAAATCGTAAATAGGTAAAAGATAAACTGATACTGCATAATTGTACACTTCATTTACATGCATCAATAACGCTTTCTGTGTACTTTGCTGTAAGTTGTTCTGTTTTTCAACAGTGGTGAAAGGAGTTGTAATATCCAAATTATAATTTTCAAACAAAAGATATGTAGGATAGAACGCAAAACACATGTTTCTATCTAAGTTTACTTGTCAAAATACTTTATTGTACATTTTTCATGGTATTGAAAGACTTAACAAATGTGGCCACATATATTCAAAACAAAACAAAGACCTTATTCGTGATGTTTATGCAATGTTCAAAACTTTCTATTCAAGAAACAACGTACTGTCATGTTGTTTGAATATTCGTTTAGGTCAGTGACGTGGTCAAATCTTCATTATTTTCCATATTTATACGGCACAGCAAACAGTCGACTTTGATGGTTTAATATGCGTAACAAAAGTAGAATAACAAAGTTTCTTGACTGATAGATGGCATCCCTGTGACGTCCCCACTGTTCGTGAAGATTGACGAAACTGCCTGATGTTTTGTTAGGGTTATCTTCCTTAGACCAACGGCTATATATGGTATACGTATACCTTAAGATACCTTTTAAGTACCTTGAGTGTATACTTGCACCTGCCTATCGTAGCGGAAGCCCAGTTATACCGCTGTACACTCGGGCCTGCTGTTATATTTCTAGATGTCTAGACACGTAGCCCAGAATGAACCACGTGGAGGACGGACAGTCAGGGATATCACCATTATTGGAAACTGAGACTTTATAAACATTATTCAAATCCTCAGAATTATTAGCATCCCGTGATTTGGATAAACCCTCAGTGGCAAAATATCTTTCCAACCTAATAACTTTTAACTCTACTTAAGTATCAATTTAAAAACTTGCCTAAAATCCAAGCAGCACATTAATAATTATAAATAATACTAATAAGCAGTTTAAAACATGGGACAGTCTAAAAGCAGAACCATAAGTTAAAATTTTTCCATTTGATCATCACATCAAAGCAACAAGGGTTGAATAATTAAATTACAGGTTTGTCTTAAATGTTAATAAAATAGGATTTCAAGTACTTTGTAGTCCACTAGTCTAATATTTTGATGCTTTTCTGACAATATTTATCAAGAACTAAAATCAGGAAAACCGTTTACAAAAAACCCGGTATCCCTAAGTGTTTAATCACCAATCGGTTAGTATAAGTTCATAATTCTCAATGTCAAGAATATCACTGCTGCCAGAAATTGAAACTTTATAAACAATAAAGAAATCCTCATAATCAATAGGGATGCTAATTATCCTGAGGATTAGACTAAAACTTTTGAAATTTCAATTTCCGATTATGATAATATTTCAGACTGTTCATCCTCCATGTGCTGCATCCTAGACTAGGTGCCCATAGACGTGAACCAATAACAACAGAGATCGAGTGCATAGCGGTACAACTGGGCTTCCGCTTTGGTAAATGGGTGAAAGCATACATACAGGGTATTTAAAAAGTATCTTAAGGTATATGTATACCATTCGTAGCCATTTGTCTATGGGACACAACCCTGAATAAATCAGATAGTTCTGTCAATCTTTGCAAACAGTGGCGCCGTCACAATGTTATCTACCAGCCAAGAAACTTCCTTATTCTTCTGTTTGTTACGCCTATCATCCCATCGAAGTCGATCGTTTGCTATGCAGTACAAATAGAAAAATAACGAAGAGGTGCCATATTCACCAACAAAATTAATAAGAATCAATACGTTACACAATCTCCATGTCACATTCCAGTCAGGAGTGACTACCAAGTTACATAATTTAGAGCAAAATAACAGGTGCCCTCAACCAGTGTATCATTAGTATATTTTATACGCAACTACATCTAGTACGGACAAGAACCGGAGTATAAATATTAACCAGCCACAATTTCCTAACTCTTTCGGATAAAAAAAATCACCTGCTATATAAAATCCTTGAAGTTTAACTTATACAACTGTACAAAATGTTGAACTTTTTAGTTTCAACAGAACGCATACTTATTCATCACATCGACATATATTCGACCAAAAAATATTATATACAGCTAGCTTCATTTTGGTTGGTAATGTGATCACCTCTTCATTTCCCTTATTTATACGGTATACAAAAAGATCGATTTCGATGGCTTGATAAGCGTAATAAACGAATAACGAAGTTCCTTGGGACGTCGCAACTGGTAGCAAAGATTGAAAAGGCCGCCTGAATTTTGTCAAGATTATCTCCCTTAGACCAAGTGCTACATATGGTATACGTATACCTTAAGATACCTTTTAAGTACCCTGAATGAATGCTTGCACCCACCCACCGTAGCTGAACCCCAATTATACCGCTGTGCACTCGGTCCCTGCTGTTATTAGTCTAGATACCTCTCAGCGCCTAGTTCAAAATGCACTACATGGAGGATAAACAGTTAAGAGTAAATCGAGACATAATAAGCATCACTCAAATCCTCAGGATCGTTAGTATCCATAAGTCTTATGACCAGTAAATGAGTAACAGGAACTACGAATCAGATACGTTGTATTGCTTAATTGTGTATAAACAATTGGGGTAGGTGTTAGTACTGACGAACATATACAATTTCAGAACAGTAATACTATTAGACTGCTCAAGGCAATATAGGACGCTTAGAAAATAAACAAGTCTACATTTCATTATAGTACTGTTATAAAAAATTAGTATTATGGGCTGAACACAAACATCGGATGGGCTGTGACACTACTAACACATATATCTCATAAAAAATACAATACAAACATATACTCAAGTGCGAACAACCAATTTAATCACAATTTACTAGTTAATATTTAAAGTAAATAGTATAAAACTTACAGAAAACAACGCATAAAAATTAACAATATTATAAATAATACCCATAATATACATAAATCCCAAATCTTTGCAAAATGAACTACGAAGAATTAAGAATCAATTATCCAAAAATATATTTTAAAATTAAATTATACCGATTCTATTAGCAACATCAAGTGCATCAAAATCAGGCGGTAACTTAACATAGGCCTTTTTAACATTGTTAGGACAATTTAAAGTGTTAACTCTAGCGACTTTAATATTATATAATTCCTGGATAGCAGCTTTGATGGCAGGTTTATTAGCACGGCGATCAACAATGAAAACCAAAGTATCATTATCTTCGATCTTTTTCATCGCTGCTTCAGTCGTCATTGGATGCTGAATAATTCGAAAAGCATCAAGTCTAAAAACAAATGAATTCATCTAAATAACAGTACTTGTTACGTTTTGGAATCAAAAACCGCCTGTCTTTAGGACAACGTTGAGGTTTATACGTTTTTGGTCGTTTAAACCTTGTAGTGTACATAACACGTTTTTTGCCTTTCGAATGCGTACCAATAGTTATTGCTTTCTGAACTTTGAAAGCCTTTTTAACATTAGCTAATTCTGCAAAAATCAAAATAAGATATGAACTCACTTTTATTGCCAGCTTTAACGATCTTTCCACCCTTCACACCTTTTAAAGACTTTGATGCAACCGAACGCTTCAAAGATTTTGTAATTTTTGCATTTTTATCATTCTTAGCTGATTTTCCTGGTCGAGCTTGGGATTTAACTTGAGCTTTCGGGGCCATGCCTAATTCACACAAACGCGCTGAAAACAGTAAGCGACCCTGAACTATTAACAAAAACACTATTTTAGAATGCAACTAAATACAAAATCTTATATTTTAAAATTAATTTTATAATACATAAATAAATAAAATTTACATTTTTGTTAAAAACATAATTGTACTAATAATTATTATTTATTTAAAAAAAATTATTATTCACAATTTCTAATTTAAACTTCATTTTAAGCGTTTTTGCAAATAAAACTAAATAAAATGTTTATTTTTATAATCTATAGTTTATAATTTAAAAATTACTAACATTCAATAAAAAAATATTTATGTACAATGTTACTAATGCTAAAATTATATATATATATATATATGTAAGCTGTGTAGCCAGCTTTGTTCATTACATTACTGAATCCCTTGACAAAGGAAAATGTTTAATATATTGCATGTTTTTAGATTATAAATCTGCTTTCAATAGCATATCAAGAGAAAAATTACTTAAACGTCTTGAGCTACTTGAAACGCCCAACCACATTTTAAACTGGCTACAAAATTATTTCTCAAAAAGAAAACAATTTACACAAATTGGTCGTAATAAATCAGAGTTAACAGAAAATAATAATAGAGTTCCACAAGGTGCAGTACTATCTCCTTATTTATTTTCACTGTACGTAGATCCATTGTTAGTGCCGAAGCCATCACTTTTGTTTAAATTTGCAGATGATATGGTATTGTGCACAAAGATTTCTTCAAACAATGATCTAAATAAATTTGAAAATTTTATTAAAATTGAACAATGGTCTACTAACTTTGATCTCAATTTAAATCTATCAAAATGCAAGTTTGTTAAATTTACAACAAGCAGTCCAAGAAAAACAATTGAATTAAACAGAACATGCAAATTAAATCAAACAAACATATGCACCTGTAAAAAAATTTAAAATCTTTGTGTAAACATAAATAGCATACTTACCTGGTGTGATCACGTAGAGCATATATTTTTAAAAACCAAATCCTTATGCTACTATATAAGAAGATTAAGAAAACTAAATGTTAACAATTATATTACTAGATTGTTCATTACATCATGTTTTTATCTTTTGATATTATATTGCTCGCTTATAATTTTTTTGGTTTCTTAAAACAGGATTACGTTGTTTTAAAAAAATGCATATAATTGGTATCAAAATTTGTAGGAATAAAATATTCTATCTTATTGAATAATATTGTTGATAAACATTTTAAATCCTGTATACAATTAGCATCAAGGATTGAAGGTAATAACAATCACTCTCTACATGCAGCTTTTAACAATTCTAAAGATTTTGGAAAACAAGAAGAACTTATCTGCACCAATACAAAAATTCATGTCTACCTTACTTATCCAGAATATTAACCAATCCAGAATCAAACAAAATTGAACTACTAAGAAACCTATCAAAGTAGGCATTGTTCCACCCACGCATTTATTTGAACTAATTTGGACATCTCACAGTATAATGTAACAAGTGTGCCTTATAATAAATTATTCTATGTATAGCAATTTTGAATATTAAAAAAAATCACATGCATACTATATAGACTATATTTATATTTATTAAAATATGACATTCTATTTCATTTTGATCCCATTATTTGTACTACTACTTTTTTATAATAATGGTAAAAATGTATTTTACGTTGAATGTATCTCTAGTGAGATATTAAAGCTTAACAATATATATGTATATATAGACAAAGTGCAAAGAAGTAATAGCACATGTCTTGACGATAATGCTGAGTAAAAGTTTTTAAAATGTTTAATATTTTTTAATGCATTAAACCTAAACATTGTTGAAATATAGAATGTCTGCTCATTTTTTTGTAATAGACCGTTAGAAAATATTGTTTAAAAAATAAAAAGATACAACTTAGACATTTTGGGTATTAATAAATGCAATAAAATATAAAGACATTTTACTGATGGATATACATCAATCTTATATTCTAGACATAAAGACCATTACGTTTATAAAAATGGTATTATATTAAGTAAAAATGTTTTTAAAGTTATCATTAAATGGAAACCTGTGAGCAACCGTATTACTTAGTACCAGATTTGCAAATATAACAATTGTGCAATTTTATGCCGCAGGTTACTGCAAAAACCAAAAAGATGTTTTTTTACAAGCAATTACAAAATTTCTTGGTTGATGTTTCAGGAAGAAACATTAAAATATTGTTTGCCGATTTTAATGCAGAATTAAACAAAAACAAAACAAAAATTTTTTATGTTGGAGTACATGCTTATGCTAATAGCATAAATGATAAGAATTATTGATTGTTGACTATAAGTGCCCATTTGGAATGAGTGTTTGCAGCACATTTTTTGCTTACAAACATATGGACATGGCAACGTAGGTTTTTTGCGAGGAAAACACGGTAAACGAAATTAGTATTAGCACACAATGGCGATTATTGCAAAATTCACGTACATATTGCGATGCAAAAGTTGGTTTTGATCATAATCTTGTGAGAAATTTTTGTTTGAAATTAAAGATAATAGAAACCACAAAAAATTACTTTTATCTTTGTATTAGAAACTCAAACAGCTAACTATCGTAAACTAATTTTACAATTTGTTAAAAAATCTAAAATTGGTAAGTAATGCAAAGTGGAAATTATTTCAAAAAACAATTACAAACTGCAAAAAATGTGCTGAATAGACAATGTAGTTTTATCAAAAAGCAATGGATTTTAATAATCTTCTAGAATTTAACTGATAACAAAAAGAAAACAAAATAAAAAAAATAAATCTAACAATCCTGTTATTTAAAAAACACTTAATGATACGTATAGAACCTTAAATAAGCAAGTTAGAAAAACTACTCTAAAAACAAGAATAATTGGTTAAAAACCAGAAGCAAAAATAACAGTAAAAATAATTCCACGTTTTTCTATAAATAAGTGAAACAGTCGTCAGGAGTTAGAAATAACACCAATATTCCAATCACAGAGAAAAATGGTCGTCTACTTTTAATATATAATTAGCAATTATCTAGATGAGTAGAACATTTTAAGAAAATACTTGACTAGCTTTTGCTGAATATCCTTATATATTTTGATAATGATGGAAAAAAGGACGTTTTAATAATTGCAACAATTGGCAACAATTGGTACAAAATATAAAAATACTCTTTAGTGATATTAGTTTCTGCGTTGGCTTACGCATTAATTGTTCAAAATAGAAAGTGTTATTCAGAGAGTCAAATAATTATTTTTCTATCAAAATTAATGGACAAAATATTAATAACGTTGATTCTTTTACGTATATAGAAAGCATTATTGTTAAAAACGGAAAAGTCAATGTTAGTCTTTTATAAACTCAACTCAATACGGTGATGTTCTTCCATCTGCCTAAAGACAAAACGTTGCTTATACACAACTATAATAATAATAGAAGTAGGGACAACCAATCTACAAAGAAGCAATTTGTATTCAATCAGTTATATTAATAATAATCGTTTTATTTACAAATAAACAATTTCTAATAATTACGTTTTTTAATTAACTTTGTTAAATGGAAATTGTGTTTTAATAAACTGAGTACTTTTTACTGTTTTCTATTAATTGTTCTAATTTTAAATTAGCCTTGACTGGAACATTTTTACCCACAATAAATTTTCTACCCTGAATTTCTATTAGTTAAACCATGGTGTACACAATTTTAATACGCCAAAACAGTATACCTAACAATCACCCTTAGTTTTAATATACAAAATATATACACCAACATTTTAAGTTTTGCATACAATTTACGACAAAAATTTGACAAATTTGACAAAACTAAAGTTTTAATAAAAACTCGAACAACATATTTGCATTTCAAAATAACGAAAAATTACTATAACTACATATGTACGTTCTACTTATCTACAATATTTACTAATCAATAATTAAGTAATATTAACATAAACATTTTTTTTCCTTTCTACGTATTTCAACACATTTTAGCAAATGTACATCTTATTTTATTTATGATAACTCATATATTGTTATAATTGAATGTCACTACAACAAGAAAAATTAAAATATTTTATTATATATTAATTTGTAATAAATTATATATATATATATATATATATATATACTAATAAATTTAATAAAAAAATTTTAAATAAAATTATTTAAAATGTTAATTTAAAAATAAAACAAATTAATTTAAAATATTTAAAAAATTATTTAATTTAATTTAACATTTAATAAATAGCTCTTAAAATTAATGTTATTCAGTGCTATTCAACCTTGTAACTATAGTTTTAGGTACAAGGTTTAAATGACAGATTTATTAAATCAATCAGGTTTGTTTTTTGATGACATTTACAAATTACGGATAATTGATCCAAATGTAATAAAAGATACTAATGAATTAAAAAACGAATGTAAAACTTATTTAAATAGTAAGACCATTATTTTATTGTTAAACTTTTATAAAACGAAGTATATATAAGAATGATATGTATAATATATTGTTTATATGTAATACATGTTATTTAAACAATTTTTTATTTAATGTTAATATTATTTTTTAAACTGACAATCTCATTTTTACTTGTTTTATTGTCATTAACACTATATAAGGACAATAAAAATTTAAACTTAATAATTAATTAAGAAAGAAATTACTTTAATTTATATATATATATATATATATAATTGTTATAATATTGCATAAATTTATAACGTTTATTTTTTTTATAATACATTATTTACTTAAAAAATTATGTTTATTAAAAGATATAAAAAATGTAACATTATTTTTTATAATGAGTACACAAACGTTGTATAATAATTAAATGTAATCCTTGTTAATTAGGAATACATAGTAGTTGTATGAAGTAACGTGTGCTGGGTTATGTAAACACTTATAAAATTATGTAAAAAAAATTATTAAAAAGAAAAATTTGTGTTGCGTAATCGTTTTATGTTTTTAACTTAATTTGTATAAAATTTTTAAGTGTGACTATTACCATTTACCCACTTGAATGCAATTTATCCAAAAATTCCAAGACACTTAACCATTTATAATTATAAAAAAGTTAAAAAACAATTAACTTTGAGTATTGATAGTCCATATTATTTTAGCATAATTACTTTGTTAAAAAAAAATACCTTTTAAGTTAAAACAGCAAAAATTAAAAAATAAGAGTTTACTGACAAGTACCATTTTGGACCCTGTAGTTGTTTGTCTACATAGATTATAATAACAGGGAGCAACTAAACTAAGACCAGCATTTATTCGGTCGCATAAAAACATAATTAGTTTAATTTAATTATTCAAATTGCAATATTTAAATTAACAAGTGAAAACAACTTACAAATTGCAAAAATATCATGTTTTAAAAAAAAAAATTAATAATTATAATAATCAATAATTTTTAATTAACTAGAAAATGTTAAAATCTTTACAAGAATTACTGAAATCCTTTAAATTATTAACATTTTAGTAATTTATTTTAATTATTATGGTAGTTATAACTAGAAAATGTTAAAAATTAAACAATAAAAATAACTTATTTATTATTATTATTATTAATTATAATGCAAAGATGCTAATAATCCTGAGGATTTGAGTAATGCTGGTAAAGTCTCAATTTCTAATAATAATGATAATTCTGACTGTTTATCTCCCACGTGGTGCATCTATAACTAGATACATATGTGTACTTAGACTAATAACAGCAGGAACCGAGTGCACAGCGGTATTTTTGGGCTTTCACTAGATTCCCGTTTAGTGAATGGGTACTAGCATACATTAAAAAAGCATAAAATAGATCTCAGGGTAACTATTTACCATATGTAGACGGTCAGGCTTGTGGATCCGTTAACCGGCGTCAACCCTAAACAAAATTATCTTGTTAATTTCTGTGAACACTGGCATTATCGCAAAGAAGCGGTTTTATAGCTAGGAAATTTCATTTATTTCTCCGAGTTTAATATGCATCCTACAACTTTTTTGTATAAAAATTAGAGAAGCTATTTAAACTTGGAATTAATAAAAAAGTACATTTTGTACTAATTTATCTATTTATCTATGTAATTATATTGTAATTTTGTTTAATTTTATTATAATAACTATAGCATAATATTTTTAACAATTTATTTTTAATTCTAACAATTTACGAAGGCATGCAAAAATAGTTTGATTTAATGACTACAGCCATTTCAAATATTAACGCAAAAAATTACAAAAGTATTAAATTTAAATTAATTTGTTATGTCCAATTGTTTTTCGTAAAAATAAATATTGAGAATTAAAAATTAATGTCAAGTACTTAATAATTCATTTATATATACTTAGAAATATTTATTTAAAAAGGCTGAGTCGGCCAAAATAGCATATTTGAAAAGCTACTTCTATATTAACGTAGATAATAAGTTGAAGTTACATAATTTGAATAATAATTAGTCTACCATTGTTTTGTGTTTAATTTAATTAAAAATAAACGAAACTAATCTTAAAATTGATGTTAAACGAACATTCAAATCTTCGCTGATTGTGATGTTATAGTAATTATCAAAATAAACATAATTATTCTAATCTATTTAAATAAAAATAATTAAAATGTTTTTATAATTTTTAATAAAAATTTTAAGACAAATCGAATAATTTATTATTTATGTTTAACCTTGAAATTCCACTCACCCACTAATTTTGCTTTCTGATTGCATTGTTTGTGAAATGGACAATAGTGATAAAAAACGTTTTCATCTTACTAAAAATAAATATCGTGTTATTAAAGAATTAAGAAATGAAGGATTTTTACCCAAAAAATTGGCAGATTTATACAGAGTTAATTTTTTAACAATTTATCTGATTATTAATGGTCAAAACCACGAAATTATAATAATGTTGGAAGAAAACGTGTAACGACTACTACAGATAATCAAAAAATCGTTATAAAATTAAAAAATAAAATAAACCTATTTCAAAAACCAAAAAAATAGTTTTAACATTTTTACTTATTCCACAATAAGAAACAGGGCAGTTAAATCTAGTTTAACCCTACAATTACCAAAGGTTAAGCCATTTATTATAAAAAAATAAAAGAATGATAAAATATCCTTTTGTAAACTATGGAGTGAACAACATTTTTGTTATTGGTGTTCCGTATACTTTGCCGATAAAACAATGATTCGAGACAAACCATTTGGCTTTAAAAACAAAGTGTTGTGTAGATTGAGTTTTTAAAAACATTTACTCCCGGTTGTTAAAAAAGAAGCCCACCCTTGACAAATAATGTGTTGGTTTGGTATTAAGTATAATCAACCTATCAAATGGAGAATTATATCAGGTACCCTAAATAGCACAAAATTTTTTTCAGTTATGAAGGATCTTTTTCATATGAAATGCAAAACACTTACACGAGGGTTACTACTGTTTTTCAGGACAATGCTTTATTTCATACGTTCAAAATGGTAACGTTATATTTATCAAAGTTCATTATATTTACTTTATATTTACATTTAGACAGTAGAGGGGTAGAAATTGAAAAAGCTATCTTTTACTCAATTGACACCTAACAGCCTGAATATTAATGCTATTAAAAATTGTTTCAGTATGCTAAAGCGCAACGTCAATAAGCATACTGAAATTGAGAATTTATGTAAACGTATTCGGTTTGTTGTTCAATATAAAATGAAACAAGAATATATCAACACTCTCATCGACAGCATTCTAAAACGCCTGAATCAGGTTATTTAAAAGAAAGGCGATCACATAGATTATTGAATTTTTTGAACTGTCTAATATTTTTAATTATTTGGTAATTAAAAAAATTGTATGTAATCCGTATTTTTGTTAATAGTTGTCTTTATAAATCATGTTAATCACTTTACTCTATTTTCGATTTTGCACCAGTTGATATTTTATACATTTTATTTTACTTATAATATATATGTATATGTACTTATAGTTTTTAAAAAATTATTATATGATTTTGTATATTTTATAATCAAAATGACGTCTCTGTTGTATGCTATGTAGTTAAAAATGACATCATCTGAGTATAAATATTGATCACTTTAAAAAAATTATATTCTACAAGATTTCATTATTCATTGATAATCGTCTGTTCAAAAATACTATTATTATTATTATTATTATTACATTAAACTTTAATATCTTACTAGAGCTACATTTAGCTTAAAAAAATACAATTTCACGATTAAAATATAATGAATTCTGTCAATATAACGTTAATTTTTACAATTATAAAATTTGCAAGATTTGATTTATATAGTTGTATACTTTTTATAATATAATTTATTACGTAACAATTTGTGCTGTTATTTAGGTTTCAATAAATAGTGGTAATATATTTCAGTTTTAAATTGTAAATTGATGTGTATTATTAATAACAATTATTTTTGTAAACATGATTTATTAATAAATATACTACAATTTCAAAAATTAAAGCAAAAAATTACAAGACTATTAAATCTTAATTAATTTGTTATGACCAATTGTTTCGGTTTGTTGTTGAATATGAGATGAAACAAGAATATATCAACACTCTCATCAACAGCATTCCAAAACGCCTAGATCAGGTTGTTTAAAAGAAAGGCGATCACATAAATTATTGAAATTTTTAACTATGTAATCTCTTTAATTATTTGGTAACTGAAAAATTGCATGTAATCCGTATTTTTATTAATATTTGACGTTATAAATTATGTTAATTATTTTACTCCATTTTAGATTTTGCACCAGTTGATATTTTATACAATTTTTTATTATTTACAAGATATGTATATATAATTATAATTTTTTTAAAATTATTACATAGTATTGTATATTTTATAATCAAAGTGACGTTTATCTTGTGTGCTATGTAGTTGCTGGCGGGGTTTTAGTTAAATAATCACTTTTTGTAGTAATTGTTGTGAGAGTTGTAACTTTGTGTTTTCACAGTAATATTTTAATTAGAATAACGTAGAAGTAATCTTAGTAACAAAAATCTAAGTGTATTTTTGACAACATTTTTTAATTGGTCTAGCGATACAGAGCTCGACTTAAATCTAGGTTGGCATGGGTTTGAACCACTCTACTGGAACTAAATGCGAGCCCACGTTTGAATTTACTAAAAGATGCGTTTCTCGTAAAACATTCAAAGTAGTGAAAATGAATAAATTAAAATTAAATATAATAATCGACGTTTTGATCAATTAAAGTAACATTATATGAGAATTGTCAAAAAAAGTCTAAACTAGCACCATTTTTTTGTAGTAGAAAAGTATAAACTTTTAAGTTGTTTTAAATTTTAATGTATTTTCTTACACCAGCAACAATATGTTTTTTTTACGCTGAATTATTTTAAATAATAATTTTAATAACTTAAATATGTTTAAAAAAACAGTTAAAAATATAAAATCAAATTCAACAAACTTAACTTTATAAAAAGTGGGTATCTTTAAGCAGAACACTTACAGAAAATTATAGAATACAATGTATAAAACTTGAAATATAAAAAATGTATAGTTTTATTACTTATATATATGATTAAAATTTTTAAATTAAACAAAAAACGAAAACATTTAAATATTTAAATATGTTTAAAAACAAAAAGAAATCACCGATTTTCAATCTGTTACCAACAATATTATTCAACTGATGGATACCATTGGAAAGCAAGTAGAACAACAAAAATTAAAAGCTATTGGACGTTATAATTTGCTAAAAACAATAAAAAAACAACGTCAAGATTACAGAGAGTTGTTGGATTTAGAAATAGAAAAAAGAAAAAAAGAAATCGAACGGTAATTTTAATAAAGTAATCTATCTACTTATAAGTAATAGCGTACAGTAGCACAAAATGATTTTTTTAATAAAGGCCATTTACGTTTATAATATTAATAAAAACCAATTAATTTTTTATTGTTTAGTTTGAAAATTCAAATGGAAGCATTACATCGCGAAGAAGTAGAACAGAATGAATTTATCCATCAATTTTTAAATGGTCATTAAATATTACTAAAATCTGTCTACAATTATATTGTGCACACTTTCAAAGATATAATTATATTTGGAATTGTTTTAAATTTAAAGTTTTTGTTTATTAAATTATTTTTATATATAAAATGGTTTTTGTTTTTGTTAATAATAAATTATTTGGTATTTAATTAACTTATGCCGGAATAGCCCAGTGGTACAGCTCTCGGCTTGCACCTTGTGGACATAGATTCGAATTCCATCACCGGCACTAAATAGTAGTCTACGTTCGGCTTTTCTAAAATGTTTATTGTTAAAAAATGTTTTCCGTACAACATTCAAAGTAGTAAAAGATATAACTTTTAATGCGTATATATATTTATATAGTTTTTAGTTTTAATAACTCCGTTCTATAATTAAATTAAATTACAATAAAAAAACAGTAAAACAAAAATAAATTCTATTTTTTTATAAATGAATGCAAGTATCCATTCAAAGTTTTTAAAATTTACGTTAAGGTGGACCAATAGTATATGTAACTATTTGGTTTTTAAAATAAATACTGTCAAAAAACAGTTTTATTAGTTGTTGTAAACAATAGCTATTGTTATATAAATTAATTTTTAAGCAAGATTGTTTATTATTTATTTAAATAACAACTTTGCCGTTAATTAATTAAATTTACTTAAAACGATTTAGGTGTAACAAATAATACACTTTATGTTATTCACTATTGTCATTATAATACTTTTTAACAATTTACTGTATTTAAATAAATACACACACACAAACAGTAAATAAATATGTGCTCTTAGAATTAACTTGAGTATGTAATTATTAATTTATGTGATACAGATAAAGTGCAATGTAAATGCAATGAATACTATTTAAATGGTTAAAATGTTAATAATTTTTCGGTTTTTAATAATGTTTATAAATTTTTAATACCCGTTAATAATAACGGTTATAATACAGTATCTACAAGTAATGTATTTTGCACCTAGGATGACACAGATTGGAAACTTTTTAACAACATTTGCATTATTTTGTTTATTTTAAATACAAATTTGTGTACGTAATTTTTAATGTTTTGTAAAATAATATGATTTAAGAGAAGATTGATACACAAATGTTTTCTCAATAAAAGTGTGGTAGATTTTTAAAATTTTACAACACAAATAATTTTTGAATAATGAAGTTAGCAGGTAACAGAGCATTCTATTTATTAATATTTTTTACAAAAATTTATATATTAATTAATTTTAAACTTAAATGTATTGTAATTACGTATTTTTTTAATAATTAAGCATTAAATTTTGTTTAAATATTGTTTTTTATATTCTTGCGTTGCTGTTTAATAAGAGAAAGACGATAAAAATAAATTAGCTATTTTTTTACGTCGATTGCCTACTCATCCAGTCAGAATAGCTACGAAAGCCCATTTATAATTTGGGTAAAAAACGATCGGATGGCCAACGAATAATTTGGACCGATATTGTAACACGCAAACTCAGTCCTTTTATCTCTGCTAAGCCCCCTTGTCTAAATGAAGGACTTAATGGAACGTCCGTTTATTTATCGTTTGTAGTTAAAAAAAATTAGTAGAGGGGTTTAATTCAGGATGTAATTAACATTTGCACTCGGCATATTTTAATTGTTGTTCATTAAGTAAACATTGCTACAAATGCTGTTGATGTTTTGCCAACTTTGGTAATTTGGACTACCCTGAGTAATAATAACCGGTGGGGCGTGTTTATCCCCGATTATAATAATAATGATTGTTGCTTAAAATAAAATCTGTTATTTTGTGTGGTTTAGTAAGTAAAAAATAAGGTCATAATAGTTATTCTAAAGTGATTGGTTAGTACTTGCAACTTATTAATAGCATCCGTTATTGGCATAGGTATTTGCTTCAACACTTAATAATTATTCAGTTTTGTTATTGTTCAATTTGGCATTTAAATTTTAAGTAACATTTTTGTGTTGTAAAAGCAATTAAAGGACATTAGATAGTGTGTCACGCATAAGACGAATCGAATCTGGTTAAAAGGATACAGTTGATTACGGATATTTATCGAATAAAAAAATTGGCAGCATTTTAACAGAATACAATAAAAATGTAATATGCAATTACACAGATTAAATTTGTAATTTTGAAAATCATGAACATAAAAAATAAAGCTTTTTTGGCTTTTAATCAACCCAGTAATTGAAATCGTGTTGTCACTTTTTTTTCAGGATTCAGGATTTTTCACGAGTTGAGTAGGTCAAAACGCCTTTTAGTACTCGGTTCTCAAATTGTCTCAAATTTTCAGGGGGAAAATAAAATGGATGGTGAGGTAAAGGGGGATTAGTGACAGAAAAAATATTTGAAATCAAGATAAAATCAAGGTAGATAGTGGAAGATAACAATTATAGAAAACGAGCAAAAATTATAAATATGCAAAAATAATAATAAAACAAGTTACGTACTACAATGCAAAAACACTGCAATAATCATCAAAAAAGAAGAAAAGAGAAAAGGATGAATAACGCTCCAATGGACGTGTAGCGTGACGCGCGCCTCACCTCGTAGTTAAAGAAATAACTTTTTTGCTATTGTTTTAAAAACAAGGCTATTAATTTTAAAATATAGAACTTTCTTGTCATTTTTGCACCATAATTGATAATTGCGTTATTAACTTTTGTATATGACTTTAATTATAAGTAGATAAGACGATATCACTTGCAGAATTCGAACGATCTAAATCGATTGATTATTGTTTTTTTATAGAAATTCCATAATTATAAAACACAAAATATTATATCTAAGCAACAAACCAAACATTCTAAGTCTCTAATCTCCTTGCAGTTTACGGTATTTATTGTTAAGCTCACTCCTTTTAGATTAAATGTTGATACTGATACTTACAGGATTTTTGTCTGTCACTCCGAATCCCACCTCGTTCCACCACAACAAAGAAACTTTGATTTAATTTCGATTTACCACGTTCTTTTAACAATTGTTTAGGTAATATTTCAGTTATTTGCACACGTAAACTGTACCAATTATACATTAAGCCGCTCCTCGAATACTGCATTCAAATAACATCTCCTATTCTAAAAACAGACGTTATTTAACTAGATAAGCGACAGAGGCATTTTACTAAAGTGCTTAAATTGCTTAAGAACAATGTATTTTTTTTTGTTTAGAATTCTTAATCTTTTTCAGGGCGGCCTCATTTTAGTATATAAACGTTTAAACACCAATTAGTTCAATCGTTTTTATTCTTTCCAACGATTCTCGTGAAGGACACAGTTTAAAGATAAAGTTTCGACTGCGCCTCCAGTATTTTACATATAGGGTCATTTTGGCGTAAAATAATTTATTTACACATGCTGTTGCAGTCTCGTCTCTTAAATCTTTTGAATTGGACTACGACAATTATTATCTTCATAAATCTCCATAAACTTAATTTATTCTTTTGTTACTTTTATTTTTTAATTAAAAAAATTTCCATTTTTTTTTCTTATTTTTTATTCCTGATAACTAATATTAGTAAACCAAAGATTAAAAAAAGTTTTCTCCGATTTAACTTGTGAACAAACTTGGAACCTGAAACCTATTATTTTAATCTTAACTTATAACGAGGATCTTAACAATAATTGAATTATTATTTATAAAATCAATTTAAATTAATTAAATTTTTTTTTTGCAATTTAATGCTTGTAATAAAATTATTTTTAATTTAAAATAAATACATGCAGGTTTTTAATTTTTGTTTTAGTAATTCAATATAAAATCATGAATAGTTTTCTTGATTATCTAGGTCATTTAAAGTTTGGATTAAATAGCCCTGTAGGGCCTACTCACAATTTGTTAGTTTACAATGTCGGGTGAACTTGATATTGATGAATTTATTAGTAGGTTATTAGAAGGTACTTATAGTTTTTTTTTAAATATTTAAAATTATATTTAGTCCGAACTTCCAGACCGGGGACAATTGTAAACATGAAGGAAGAAGAAATTCGTTATTTATGTATGACTTCTCGTCAAATATTTTTAACACAGCCTATATTGTTGGAGTTACAAGCGCCTTTAAAAATTTGTGGTAATTTTATTTAATTGATGATTAAATTGGTTTTTTGAGTATAATAAATAATAATTTCAATAATCAATTTAATAAACAAATATTTCGCAGTTTCATTATTTCATTTAAAAGAAAAAAATACTATTTTTAATATTTAATTATTTTGTAGTTATGATTTTATTGGTGATACTTATTAATTTTTTTATACTATACATTCATTCCGCAGTAATACATGTTAATCCTTTTAATACGGCAATGGGCGTTTTTATTTTTTGTAAAATTTGATGTAAATGATCAAACAATGTTAGTTTATTGTTGATATGCATTTGAAAATATTTATTAATATTACTAGAGTGTACACGTTTCTCAGTTGAATAGAGAAACTTAGTTACACAATGAACTATCAAAGTTGAACAAGGTTTACATCTATATTAAATGGTTTTTATTATACATAGGTAAGGAGGTTTGAATATTGTAACATTTTAAGATTTAGTAAGTTATGAGCATTAAAAATAGTTATGTAAGTCAATTACTGGTAAAATTCCTTGTTTTGTATTTAGTTGTATTTAAATGAGGGTCATTTTAATACTTTTTGTATCCTGGTTCTTATATAATTCCGCGGTAGTAGAGTTGGTGGAGCGCTGGACTTAACACTGGGTGATCGTGAGTTTCTTATTTTTTTTACCACACTAAATGCGTGTTCTTGTTTGGCTTTGCTAAGTGTTCAATTGTGGAAAAAGCAATAACAACCAAATAAATATGCAAAAAATGAATAGTATTGAATTGGTATATGCCGGGGTGGTCTAGTGGTACAGCGCTCGATTTGGACCTGGGTGGGCATGTAGGCCCTAAAATGTTAACTGCGTCGTATTCGCCTCTCTGTTGCAGCCTTTGGGCGTTTAAGTAAACCTTTATGGAACAAAAGTAATATTTCTACTAAAACCAAGATTAGAATATATGAGTTTAGTGCGTTCCATTCTTCTTTATACGTGCGAAACTTGGACTCTCACCCAAGCGGATACACAAAAGCTTGTTTATTTTGAGCAAAGCTGTTTAAGATTCATATGGTTTTGCTCGTTGTCTTCTATTGAATGCACTCACTTAATAACTAGTAAAATATTTCGACCATTCCCAGATATTTGTAAGTCTCTTAACATTTATTGGTCATGTATCTCTAGCACAGTTAAAGAAAGACGATTAAAATGGATTGGCCATGTTTTACGTAGATTGCCCACTCATCCAGCCAGAATAGCTATGGAAGCCCACCCATTACCCGGATGGAAAAGAAGGCCAGGCAGCCAACGTAAAATTTGGACAGACATTATAGCATGCGAACTTAGTCCTTTTATTTATGCTAAGCCCCTTCGTCCAAATGAATTATTTAAATGGGCGTCCTTTTGTTTACTCTATGCAGCCAACAGAGATCATTGGAGGGTTTAACTCGGGATGTAATTAACATTTAATGTCAGCACACATCAAGTGTCGTTCTTTGAGTACACACTACAAAAGTTAACGTTTTTACAGACGCTTTGGTTTTTTTGGACTACCCTGAGTGATAATAACCGGTGGGGGATGTTTATCCCCGATGATGATGATGATGAACTGCTGAAAGATGTTTCTCGTAAAACATTTAAAGTAGTAAAAATGAATAAAAATATATGTCGGTTCCAACGGATCTATTGTCATTAATTTAAAAGTAAATGCATACTTTTCCAAAATGTCTGTCTATATACTTCTAGATTATGCTAGGATTATTATTAAAAACATTACTTTCTTTTTGTGACATTTAGTTTTGCAGTTTTTTTAAAAGAATGTTCTAAGTTACAAAATTTAATTTTTGTAGCTAATTTATCGCGTATTTTATTTAAGGTATTGACAAAAGCTTCATAGCTCTATTGGTTTAAAATGGGTTGATTTTCCTCATGAGCGTTCTTTAAATATCGTTTTTAATTGACGTTTTCAATAAAAAGAAGTGTTGTTTTGTCTGCTAGGTGATGGTGTATGTTGCAGCTGTTTTGAACTTTGTGTAATTGTTGAAAACTATATACACAGTGCTTATTTTAAATACACATCTAATTTTTTAATAATAAAGTTAAACGTATGACAAATTTTCTGACAAATTCCATGTTTAATTTTTTTAAATGTTTATTACTTTGAATGCTTTACAAGAAACATCTTTCAGCAGTGGACATTTTAGCGAAACCTAACGTATGCTCGATTTTAGTGCCGGTGGTGGGATTCGAACCCATGCCCACCGAGGTCCAAATCGAGCGCTGTACCGCTATACCACCCTTTTTGCTTTATTATTATTATTATTTCAAGTAAGCTAGTTTGTTTATTAAATATATATTTAAAATGAGTTGAAAAAATTTAATAATGAAATTCCTTAGGATGCTGCATGGCAATAACAAATTAATATATTTTCAACGTAAAATTAATGCTTCATTTTATAAGGACGAAAATAAAGTTTTTTTGTCATCTGTTTATTATTGACAAACTTACATAATTACGCGAAAACATTATCGCTTGGAAAATAATAAAGCTTTTTAATTGAAAAACGAACGATATTATTGCGATGGCGTCATTATTTACAAATTTTCTTTAAAAATAGACTTAATCATATAGCTGGATATAGTCGTTCTTTTCTCAACATCTTATACATGTTTCAACTTATCCATCAAACTATAGTCGGTATTTGCTCTACTTTACCCTTAGTTTTTGTGATATGCCATGTGGAGGTGCGAAATTAAAGACATCAGTTCATTTGTTACAACGGCAGTGCATTCTTTTTTGACAATGCTGTATTTTTAAAAACTTGCCCCTTCCCCCCTACCCAAAAAGGCGATATTCACGGACAGTACACGGATTTGCTGCGTCTATTCGAGTATGGCGGTTATCCTCCAGAATCGAATTATTTATTTTTGGGTGATTACGTCGATCGAGGCAAACAAAGTTTGGAAACAATTTGTCTGCTGTTGGCTTACAAAATCAAACATCCAGAAAACTTCTTTTTGTTGCGTGGCAACCACGAATGCGCTGCAATCAATCGAATTTACGGATTTTACGATGAATGTAAGTGTACTCTCGACTGGAGAAATACTAATTATGATAAATCATATCGAATCATTCTTTAGGATAGACGAAGAGACTTAATGAATCGAAAATGAAATTTTTGTTACGGTACTACTGTTAACAAAAGTAAAGATTCTAATAATTTTGGGTCATGCTTATAAGGTCTTGATTTCCGACGATGATACTTTTGGCTTTGCACCTATTTGTAGTGCATTATTGGCTTAAACTAACACTAACGAGTACATAGCAGTATAAGTGGGCTTTTGCTATGACTGACAGCTACAAACATACACGTAGCGTATTTAAAAGGTATCTTAGGGTATCTTTGGTGATACTGGTTATTATTATTATTATTATTACAGTCAACTAAAATGATTCAGTAGAAGTACATTTGGCATTATAAAATGCCAAACGTTGCAACAATGGTTATTCGGTAATTGCATAATGAATACAAAAAAGGTTTTAGTGACATAATTATTGAAAACGTTTCATAAATCCTCAAACTACATAGCGACGTCATATTAAAATTATTAGGAAATGGTCGTAACAAAAAATATGGTTATGTTAAAAACAAAATAGCAAAACATGATTGGATTACATAGAGCTAGGCACTCCTATTAGGTGAAAACACCAATTGATTTTGGAAAGACACAAAAACAGTTTATTTTTAATATTTTCGGGTTTGGTTCAATATCTTGGAATGCACGAGTTGTAGTGGATGTTTGTTTTTGATTGAACGCGAATGAATTTTGTTTCGTCTGATGCGACTGATTTGTTAAGGTCGACATGGAGTGGGTGAGGGTTGTCCTCCATTATTCTTCCGATTAGGATGCTCATAATCCTGAGGATGTGAGTAATGCAATTTCCAATTATGGTGATATTCCTGACTGTTCATCCTCCACGTGGTGTATCCTGGACTAGGTGCCAACAGGCATCTAGACTAATAACAGCAGGGTCCGAGTGCACAGCGGTATAACTGGGCTTCCGCTACAGCCGGTGGATGCAAGCATACCCCTAGGATACGTAAAAGATATCTTAAGGTATACGTATACCATATGTAGCCGTTGGGCTAAGGGAGACAACTCTGACAAAAAATCAGGCGGCCTTGTCAATCTTTGCGAACAGTGGCGACGTCACAAGTATGCTGTCTATCATCCAAGGAACTTCGTTTTTCTTCTACGTTTGTTACGTTCATCAAGCCGTCAAAGGCGATCATTTGCTGTTCCGTATAAATATGGAAAATGAATGAATGAAATTCTTTCAATTCATTGACTTTGTTAGTAATTTCTAGGTCTGTGGTGCTTTCTGACTTTTTAAAGTAAACATCTTTTTTTAATAATTTAGGAAAAATAAGTGGAGAGCAATATAAGACTATTGGAAAAAAGTTGATTTGCAAATAAGCCAATTACTTTTTTATTAGGATGAAAACATCTTAGTCTTTTTATGTGGTGGCCAAGATTCTTAGTCGTAGTACCCATTTGATTTAAATGATTGCAGATAATGTTAGTTTATTATTGAAGTGAACTCCAAGATATTTAAATTCATTGGCACAGTTTATGCTGGGGCATTTGAACTGAACTGAGAAGTTCACTTGTGCGAGTTACTTGGAGGGCTTAGTCTTTATGAAATTTTTTATTGTACGTTTCTGTGGATTTAAACGAAGATGGTTGATTAATGACAACATTCCGTACATATGAACATTGTTCAAGCCTCTGGAATTATAAGTGTCTTGCTTTACCGAGGGGTTAAAACACCAGATGATGCCCGGGTCATTTTTCTTGGCACAATTTGTCAATATTTTGCCAAGGTAATACGTTAACATTCAATAGTCTGAAAATAAATTGGTAAGTGGTGCGTGCTTAATACGAACTTAATGTTTTGCACTGTATTACTGCATTGGCATCTTGCTTTCTCAGCATGCAACATTGAAATTAAACTATCTATGTATGCATTTGTTGGGCAGGTAAACGACGCTTCAGTATTAAGTTGTGGAAAACGTTTACCGATTGCTTCAATTGTCTTCCAATAGCTGCCATCGTGGATTCGAAGATATTTTGTTGTCACGGTGGTAAGCACGTTGTTTATTCCATATAATTAAAATGTTACTTTTTTTAAAAAGCTGTTGCTAGTGGGGTGGGTGGGGGTGGTGGTACCGCCTGCAATATTTTGTTTATTGCAGTTCAAAGTTGAAATAAATATGCCATGCATGTTAGACTAGAACTCAACCGAACAGTTTTCAGATGAGCAATTCTTTTCAACGGGTGCAAAACATTTAACAATGTGGCTTCAGCATTGGACCGTTTCTCTCATCACTATAGTGAGGATGGAACACGCTACGAAGACGGAAATTGGATATTATTGAAAACAAGTAGTGTTCAATACAGGAAATGTAGCGTCTACGGAAAACGTTGTGTTGATGACCAAGACAAGATTTGCATTGATGAGGAGTGGAAATATATAATCCATTCATCGCTCCCACCCACTCACTACCCATTTTACTCCAAATGGCTTAATAGTGCGCCCACAAGACTAAAACTTACTCGGCGCTGAGTTCAGAGTGATCACGAATGCCTTGACCCCGGGTAGAGGTTTGCCATTGCACTTCGGCAGGTTGAAGTTCGCGACGATCCCTAATCGGGTTCGCTCGGGAGCACAGTTTTTGTCACGGTAGTCTCTTGCAATTGTGCCGGGGTGGTCTAGCGGTACAGCGCTCGATTTGGATATGGGTGGGCATCAGGGTTCGAATGCCACCACCCACCCACCAAATGTGAGCCTACGTTCGGCTTTGCTGAAATGTCCACTGCTGAAAGGCATGTTTCTCGTAAAACATTCAAAGTAGTAAACATTAAAAAAATTTAATGCAACAGTTCCGCTTCTTTTTATTCTTTTGTTGAGGGATATTGAGTAACTGCGTTTGGTTGTCTGGTTCTCGTTTTCGGTCAACTTTTGACCCAGAATTTTTTTTATCGAATGACGGATTTTTTACGTTTTCCTTTTTGTTTGCTATTCGATCCATTGTTCTCTCTTCCCCTTCTCTTTCTGGAAATTGCATCGTTTGTCTTACAAATTTTCACAGTCTTTTAGTAACGATATTTTGTTGTTCTACATGTTTTTGTTTTGTTACTATCTTAAATAAATAGTTATACCAAATACGTGATGCTCAGCAGGACTGAATGGCTACAATAAGGTATTAACGTGTTTAATTAACAACAGTACCAGTCGGGATGCTTACAAAGTCTCGATATCTAACGATGATGATATTCCTCAGTCGCCGCCACGTGGCACGTAAGCATCTTGACTAGCAGCAGAGACTAAGTTCACAAGTGTAAGCATACACCTAGGGTACTTTAAAGGTATCTTAAGGTATACGCATACCATATGTAGCCCTGACAAAAATCAGACGGCCTCGTCAATCTATGCAGATATTGGCGCTATCACAAGGATACCGTCTACCAGCCAAGAAACGTCGTTATTTTTCTACGTTTGTTACGCTTGTCAAACTATCGAACTCGCCGTACCATGCGTCACCAACCACAATGAATGACCAACACCAGTTGGATCAATCTGGCTATGACATCTGATGGGGCAGTTGTGTTCATAGAACGGTCTATTTTTATCAATTCCAACATGCTCAATTGTGAAAGCCTACTGTTTTCCATTTCATTCATTTATTTCAGATGATGCATAATATCCATCTCTATTTCCGATACATTTCAATTTATTGACGTGCATGTTGTCATGCATATTCAGATTTGCGTTTTTGTTAAAAACTGTGTGTGTGTGTGTGTGTGTACTTGCGCCAATGCATAAATTATTCGATGCTTGAGTTTTGTAAAGCTTTTTTCTACAAAAAATTATACAGATTAGTTTCACATAAACATGATGATTATATTTGTACGTACACACACATATGTATGCCTATCGATTTATTGATTGCACTGTGGTATGTGTGATTGCAATTAGAGGTAGATTAATGATTGGTGTTTGTGAGAGGGCGGATGGTTGCGGTATTTGGAGGATTTGTATGACAACGAGTTGTCTTGTTGTTATGCGGGCGCTTGATTTCGTAGCCGCCCAGCCCGTCAATCCGAAGCAGACCGGAAATGGCATTATATTTGGACTTCTGTTGTGGATAGATTGATACATGTGGTACACTTACAGCCAGATACGAAACAATAACAACAACAACATTTGGTGGCAGAACCGCTTCTTCATTAGTTCCAAGTCCGCATAGCATCTCAAATCTCGGTAGAGGGGGGTAAATCAAAAAATGATAAATAAGAAGCGAAACTTAAACTACTATGATATTTTAGGGCATTTAACACTTGTTATTTATCTTAGATATATCTAACTAACACTTATTAATAATAATTATTATAACAAAACCCTTTTGCTTTAAAAATAAACATGGGGCAATAAGATAACAGATACAGCAAAAAAGCCGACAACAAAGTTCCATAAATCCTAGCGGACATGGGAGAACAAAAATGTTCCATGTATTCGAACATTTTGCTAAACGTTTTGTTTGATGCCATGAGACATTCATTTCAATTAGACATTCCCGAATAGTTCTTAGCCAAGTTTTCTATGGTCTACCCACAACCTTTCTTTTGTCATTTTCAATAGTTCATTACAAAACTGTTTTTGCTGATCTAATACATACCTTAGATATTACACATCAAGTAATATTATTCGCGAAAAGAATTTCTAATTATAATGAACAATAACATTAAATCTTGCAATAAAGTATAATACCACCATTTACTAAAACTTAAATAAAAAAATACATAATAAAAAAAAATAATTTTTTATTGATAAATACATCAATATATGGGGAAAACGTTACAAATTTATAATGTCGACAATTTAAGTAACATTTACTGTCTTTTATGACTTCTGTCAGTCGCTTTTTTATTTAAGTCTCAAGGTACCAATAAAATCCTTTGAAACTCGATTTTTCACAACATAAGTGATATTCTCTACAAGTAATACGTTATTTTACAACTTGTTAACCCATCCTCTAAAAAACCACACAAATTAATAACCATTGAATGTACACAGGTCTGTTGGTTGCTGAACAAGGTTTGTACAGTCTAAATAGGTCAAACATATAGTAAATTGTAAGTTATACTAAAAAACAATTTGTAAATATACACTGGAGCATTATTTTAAATATGTCTTAAATCCTTTCAAACATTTTGCTTAAATTATGACTACAATAATTTTAAAGAAAAATTCATTACTTTCCTACTGGCTGTTGGTACGGATTCATTTTTGTAACTCCAAACACTTCTCAACATATCAACTATGTAATGTACATAGGACACACAACCAACTTGCTTTGCAAAATTTGGTATCTTTAATACATCTACAACACTACAATTGATTTTGAAATTCGCAACTAACAGCATACACATGTCCAAAATTATACAAGATGAATTTTGTACTTTTTGGTAAACTCAATTAATCTGAATCTTTGCATACAGCCGGGGTGGTCTAGCGGTACAACGCTCGAATTTTGACCTCGGTGGACATGGGTTCGAATTCCATCACCGGCATCAAAATGCGGGCCCACGTTCGGCTTCGCTAAAATGTCTATTGCTGAAAGATGTTTCTCGTAAAACATTCAAAGTAGAAAACATAAAAATAAAAAATAGATGGAACATGAATTATTACAGATTGATTTCAAAATCAAATTTAGCAATTTTATGCATTTTCGAAAAATCCAATATTAATAATTTTTTAAATTATCGTTGTTTGCATCCTTCAATTTATTTTTAATTTTGTAACAATAACATTGACATAGTTTTCGCTTGTAGATCCTTTCAGTTTGTTTGTAGATAATTGGGAGGATGTTTTATTCACAAAATTGTTCTAGATACGCTTATTTTGTGAGTTTTGGAGATGTTACTAAGGTCATGCCGTTTTTAGTGTAAAATTTAACCTAATTACATTTTATTGACTAATTTAGCTTAATTCTATGCCAAATTGATTGAATAAACTAAACAAAATTACCCCCCCCCAAATGTATCGAAATTGCAAACTAGCCACATTAACCTTGTCTATTCAATGAGGTATCTTTTGTTGTACCTATTTTTATAAAACAGGATTTTTAAAATTATTTATACAAAATTATTATTGTTTTTAAAATAGAGTAATTATTGTCCAATCAAATGGTTGGTGCAAAATTCTTCGTTTACATGTAGGCACGTATTTTTAAAATAATACTTTAAAAATAATTTAATATCAATTTTTTATTAATTTATTTTATAAATATATTGAAAATTAAAACAATTTAAATTTTTTAAATAAAGTTTTTCATGAATCAACTTTTGTAAAATATAAAATTATTTTATTATTTTAAAAGTACTAAATAATGCATATTAGAGAAAAAAAATTTTTTTTAATGGTTAGTTACCTATTGGAGTTATAAAAATATTTACAAAAAATAATTTTTAATTATAATAACAATAAAGCAAAATGCTACCTAAAGACGAACACAAATCATTTTTTTTAAGAAAAAGGAATGTATTGACTAAAATAGATGAATATACATGGAGAAAAACTTACGTCCTTTAAAATGACAACAATTCAAGTAACATTCATTCCTTTACAACTTCTGTCAGCCGCTTTGAATCTGAGTCTATTAAGGTATCACAATAAAATCTTTTGAAACTCGATTTTTCATAACATAAATGATATTCTCCACAAGTAATACGTTATTTGACAACTTCTTAACTCACTCTTCAAAAAAATCCATTACATAATTAATGACCTTTAAATTTTGGCTGTAGAGGACCAAATGTACAAAGGTCCGTTTTTTGGTTAACAATTTTTTTTATTCTAAATAAGTCAAACCTATAGTAAATGGTAACTTATATTGAAAGACACATCACCAATTCTAAAGTGTATCTTGGAGAATAATTTTGAACATGTTTTTGCTTCTCTAATGCATCTCTTTAAAGCAACAACTGGAATAATTTGTTAAGATTTCAAAAAATAAATATTTTACTGTTTAAACGATGGCTAGTACAAATCAATTTTCGTAACTTGAGACATTTTATTACAATAACTATGTAAACAGGATACGTATGCAACTTGTTTTGCACAATATTTGCAAGCTTCAGCAAAATTCACATTATTCGTGACTCTTGATTTGCAGCTCAATATTTTATTTATTATTTTATGTTTGCTACTTTGAATGTTTTACGAGAAACATCTTTCAGCAGTGGACATATTAGCGAAGCCGAACGTGGGCCTGCATTTTAGTACCGGTGGTGGGATTCAAACCCATTTCCACCGAGGTCCGAATTCGAGCACTGTACCGCTAGACCACCCCGGCATGTATCACGGTAGACTTTTAAACAAACTTATCTGTCCATTTTTCAACAATCCAATATCACAAAATTTTCCTTTTTTTGCCTTTTAATGTACTTTCTAAGTTTGGCCTAATTTTGCAAAAAAAATTAATGAATAAAATAAAAATACTTTTTGCTTGTAGATCTATCCAGATTGATGCTTTTTCTATACGTCCAACACGTTTATTTCATTCATATGTTGCAATTCTATAAACGTTTAGACCATTTATATAGAAAATTTGAATTTTTTTGTATTAGAAAAAGAGTTCAAATAAGGACAATTATCTTTTTTCTAAACATACGTATAATAAAGTGAGCAAAAGGGAAAGAGGTAAATGTAGCATAATAATTGAACGTAAAATAAAAAATGATCACGCGTTAAAGTTAGTCAATATTTTTAATAATAATTTGTTTTAAAATGTTGTATATTAAATTGTTGTTAAAATAGAATAATTGTCAACTGTTTCAAAATATTATGTAAATTTGTATGTATTTATGTAAGCACTTATTTTAAAAAACAAAAAAATAAAATTGTTAACTAAAACTAATTGAAGTTTAGGTGTCACATTGCCAGCGTCTGTATTGACGTCATACTAGTTTTTTTTTCAAATGTATCACACAAATTGGATATGTAAAAAAAGTTGTAATTAAAAAATATTGAATAATTTATTTTTAAAACAAATTTTTTTTTTCAAAACTAGTTCGATTCAGTTGTATTGGCCTACTGCAAGTTTGCTTAAAACGCATCTTAATATATCTATATATGGAAATTTCATATGCTGGTTAGGGAAAATCAGATGGCTTAATCAATTTTATACTGGCGTTGCCGAATTCCTACGTGTTTTGCACAATTGACATTTTTTGTCATGTAAAACGGTGAAAGGCAATTGATTGGTTGTTTTTTTCTCGGCATGTTCGTCAAACTTCCGATTTGGTTGCTAACTCGGTGGTCACCTCTTTATTATTTACCACATTTATGCGACATAGCAAACGATTGACTTCAATAACTTGATAAGCGTAACAAATGTTGACTGGTAGACGGCATCCTTGTGACGTCGCCACTGTTGGCAAACATTGACGAGGCTGCCTGATTTTTTGTCAGAGTTATCTCCCTTAGCCCAAGGGCTACATATGGTATACTTATACCGTAAGATAACTTTTAAGTATCATGGATGTATGCTTGCGTTTATCCACCGTAGCGGATAGCCAGTTATGCCACTCTACATTTGATCCCTGTCTGTAGGCACGTAGTCCAAGATGCATCACGTGGATGAGGGACAGTCAGGAATATCACCATCATTGGAAATTGAGACTTTATAAGCATTACTCAGCATCCTAGTGGATTATTAGCATTGCGGTATATACTGTATAACTGACTGCATCTGGAATACTTGTCGAGAAATCTGGTCACGTTTTGCAATCAACGGCTCGTCTGTCTACCAATCGGCCAGACGATGTTGGGAGACAATTGTTCGAGATAATTGAGGCCAACGTGGAATTAATGACAATGGGACTGTGTTGTCAACCCATTAATTGAATGAACGCATGTTCAATTTTTATTTTGCGTTCGATTTTGCTACATTAACCCCCCTTTTTTGCTTACGAAACGTATGTTGAGTAAAAGGTAATTGTTATTTGAACTCTGTCTAACACAAACCAATTCAAATTTTGTAGAATAGTGTAAAAGTCTATAGAATTGCAAAATCTCGATATATGAAATAAACGTGTCTGGTGTGTAGAAAAAGTTTGTTAAGGAAACATTTCCCAAATCATCTAAAAGTGAACTGAATAGATATACAAACAAATAGCAGGATTATTTTATTTTTACGAAATTAGGCAAAAATTAAAAGCAAGGTAGTAAATAAAGAATGTACAAAACTTTTGATATTGGATTTTCAATTTTACTAAATTTAATTTTAAATTCTGCCGTAATTTATTTTCCTTTAAACCGTAACCAAAGATTGAGATTGATGGAGTTTTATATAAAATATGATAATAATAATAATAATGTGTAAGAATTCTTTGTTATTTTAAAAATAATTTTTTTTAATATTAGGTCGATTTAAATTCATTTCCACCAGGTGGACGATTCGGTGTCGAAATCAGTGCAGTGTTATTAATTAATCTTTGGAACATTGCTTTAGAGTATTAAACACATTTGGATTTTACTTCAACATACTTCAAACATTACTTTAGCATTACTAATAAAAAATAATATAAAATTCAAATTGAAACCAAAAACGAGAATGTAGCTTTTTTTAAATAAAGTGAAATTTGAGCAAATTGCTTGTTTAAAAATAAATACAGATAATTAAAACTATACCTTCTTCCTTGTTTTCCATAATTACTTTCAAGTTTTCAAAATATGAATCCCTTTTTTAGCCTAATCTTGTAGAATACAATTTAGTATTATATTATCAATTTTCTTAGTTTAAAAAATTTCCCAGCTACTTGCATTGATTGAATTTTGGTTGGTGATTATGTGATCACTTCTTCATTATTTTCCATATTTATACGGCATATAAAACAATTGACTTCGATGGTTTGATAAGCGTAGCAAACGTAGAAGAATAACGAAGTTTCTTGGCTGGTAGACGACATCCTCATGACGTCGCTACTGTTCGCAAAGATTGACGAGGCTGCCTAATTTTTTGTCGGGAATATCACCATCATTGGACATTGAGACTTTAGTGAGCATTACTCATATCTTCAAGATTATTAGTATCCCTACTTGCATTATGCTTTTAAAAAATTAACAAGTTACATTTATTATTAAGGTTTGTGTTGTCTGGGGCAACTGAACGAATATAAGCATTTTGCTAGTCAAGGATTTTGTGCTTTATATAAATAATAAATATTTTTATTTTAATATTATTATTATTATTATTAAAATTATGTTTTCTTTTTTAAACATATACACCAAACGATTGTTTTTTATTAAATGTTGCATGCTTAAAAGCATCAGTTTGTAATTTAAGATTAAATAATATATTTAAAATTTTGGCAATTTTGGTGCTACCTAAGCAATTACTAATTACACTGCATTTTTCTAAATTTCTACACTTAATTTTATTTAATAAAAAAAAGATTGAAATAGTTTTTAAAATAGGTATATATATATACTTTAGAAATAATCCTAATATTTATTCACTACGCAACACACATTTGCAAATAAACCTTATCTTCCATAACGTGTTAAAAAATTTTTATACATTACAAAATTTTTTTATATAGCTATTTCATTATACAATATTAGTAAAACCTTGATAAATACTGTTGCCAACTTTAAATCAACTGATTTTCTTTTTTTCCAATTATACAAATTAAATGCTTTTAAATATTTCTTTAAATGCATTGAACAATCATTATATTTTTGTAATCTGCATAGAGTCATCATTGTTTTGAACTTACTTTATGATTATTATTATTATTAATTAATTAAGGTCTAATCTATTAAAACATAATTACTTTGTTAAACCAAAACTGTATTGCGTTTAACTTCAAACGAAAATGAAGCGTTTCAACTCTATCAACAAGGGCTTGTCCAGACTCTGTAGGCAGACGCCGCCGACATTGGCGAAAGGTGCAAACAAGCGAAATTTTTACGCCGATACCGTTTCTGCTCGACGCTTTTTGCACTCTTCCAATGGTGGTTGGATTTTGGTGAAACTTTTCGTATTTTGGCAAAACGTTTATGGAGTTAACTTTGTTCATGCATTTTGTTTTCAATAACGATAGCTATTTTTCAATGGTTGTTAAATAAGGAAACAATTCGTCAGTCACAAACAAAATTTTAGTATATATATACATATAAACCTATTATATTGAACTTAGCTTGGTCGTAATGTTTGTGTTTGTGTATGCTTATGAGTTGTACTAACGTAAATGTCATTTGTACCCTCTTTTTTGTATATGTATACTAACATTTTATATATTTGTGACTGACGAGAATATACGAAATGAATTCATCTCACAGTTTACGTCTTATATTTTTATTATTTTTTAAATTTTGAATGTTTTACAAGAAACATCTTTCAGTCTAACGTAGGCCCACATTTTGCAATTATAAAGGGAGCCCAATGCTCTAAATTCATATTTTCCCTTATTTTCATTTCTATAAAGGTCTTTCGCCAGATCTTCAATCAATGGATCAGATTTTGCGGATAATGAGACCTTCAGACATTCCCGACACTGGTAAGTTTGCTTTTTTGGTGAGATTTTTAACAAGAAATTCAACCTCATCGCTAGTTTCAAACTTGTGTTAAGTAACAAGATTGAGGGTTGTAGCTTAGGTGTATCTCGGTAAAATTATTTTGTTGCTGAAATATCGACAGGACCAGGCGATTTGCAAGAATCCGCTTTGGTGTTGGGAACGAAAGGACTGAAACTCCATCGATGATGATCGAATATTATTCATTCGAGTTCGTCTATTGGATAGCATGAAAAGTTTTGAAACTATCGTTTTAATTTTGGGCTTACTAAATTTTTTTTTCATTTTGGTTGGTGACGTGGCGTCACCTCTTCATTATTCCCCATATTTATACGACATAGCAAACGTTCGATTTCGATGGCTTGACAAGCGTAGACAAACGTGGAAGAATAACAAAGTTTCTTGGTTGATAGACGGCATCCTTGTGACGTCGCTACTGTTCGCAAAGATTGACGAGACCGCCTGATTTTTTGTCAGGGTTATCTCCCTTAGCCCAAGGGCTACATATAATATACGTATACATTTAGATACCTTTTAAGTATCCTGGGTGTATGTTCGCACCCACCCGCCGTAGCGGAAGCCCAGTTATACCGCTGTGCACTCGGACCCTGCTGTTATTAGTCTAGATGCCTTTCAGCACCTAGTCCAGGATGCACCACGTGGAGGACTAACAATCAGGAATATCACTATGTTTGGAAATTGAGACTTTATAAGCATTACTCAAATCCTCAGGGTCATTAGCATCCCGGCTTACCAAAAGGGGCTTGTCGTAGTGAACAATTGTGGGCGCTTATAACTGCAGTTATTAGCCATTCACGTATCTACTGTTCCAACAAAACAGAGTGCGCATAATACGTTTACCTTCTTTTCAAACTAGCCGAGATCAGATCTTCGACGTGCAAACAGGATGTGTTCAAGTGGCGGCTTTTACTTGAGAATTGATTATACGACTACAAATTCTTTCTAATCCAATCGGTTTTTTTTGAAAAAGTTTGTCGAGTTTTTAATTATGAAAAAAACTCAATCAAGACAAGCAAATTGCCTATTAATTTGAAAGGCAAATTTCGTGTGTTTAGATTTTGCATATTTTTTCGTTTGATCTCGATTTTTATGCAACGCCTCCGCATGCCTAATTTTGATTGGACAAAATTAAATTAGAAAAATGTATAATCAATTTGACGAATCGATAATTTGCATGTGATACAAAAATTATTTACATTCTTTGTTTCCAATATTTTTACTTGGAATTTGATTACAAACATTGAGTAGTAGTAGTAGTAGTAGTAGTAGTACTACTACTACTACTAGTAGTAGTAGTAAGAAGTGATTGAGTGAAGAAGGGTCACTGTTTCATGTATAAGTTTGATCGTCGCGCGGATGAACAAATTGTCAGGGGGTATGCATCTTATTGATTGACACAATTACCATGACGTAATACAATCAGTTGACAAACAGCTGGGTAAACATTACTGTGAAAGTTTGATTGTTGTTATTGCTACATTTAATGTAGTTCAAGAAATAGACATTTTCAGTTTTTGCAGATTATATTAGTTTATTGTCAAGATAAAGTTCACAATATTTAAAAACACAGGTATAGTTTATGCTAGTATTTATAAGTTGAATAGAAATACAATATACTGTCAAATTTGAATGATAGTTCTTTTTTTATCAAATGAATGTCATTATGTGTGTATGTGTCGGCAGGTAGGTAAACAGATTTGATAATTTTTTACATTCTAATTATATGGTAAACCCAATATCAAAACAGCCAGAGCACCGAACTTGAATTTGGGTGGATATGGCTCTGAATACGGGCCTCCGTTTGGCTTTGATGAATGTCCACTTGCTGAAAATGTTTTCCATAAAACATTCCAGCAGTAGCAAGTAGAATAATTAACGAAGATGTGACTTTGTCATCAACTGTCATTGTTATTATATCTCCTATTCCATAGATAGAGATAGAGAAGGAGAGAGAGTATTAAAACCTCTCTGTTGCAGCTTTTGGATGTTTGAGTAAACCTTTATGGAACAAAAATAATATTTATGTAAAAGCCAAAATTAGAATATTTAAGAGTTTAGTGCGTTCCATTCTGGTCTATGCTTGTGAAACCTGAACTTTCACTCAAGTGGATATGCAAAAACTTGTTCAATTTGAACAAAGCTCTTTAGGATTTATATTGTTTTGCCCTCTGTTTTCTATTGAACGCAAGTGTTCAATAACCAATAGAATATTTCAACTATTTCCAAATATTTGTAGCACATTTAACATTTATAGGTTATGTATCTCAAACACAATAAGAGAAAGATGATTAAAATGGATTTGCTATATTTTACCGTAGATCGCCCACTCATCCAGCCAGAATAGCTATGGAAGCCCATCCATTACCCGAATGGAAAAGAAGACCGGGTGGTCAACGAATAATTTAGACGGACATTGTAGCACTCGAACTGTGTCCTTTTATTTATGACAAATGAATTACTTAATTGGGCGTCCGTTTGCCTACCATTTGCGATTAATAGAGATTGTTCGAGGGCTTTGCTTTGGGATGTAATTTGACATTTGCAGTCAGCATTTCTCAAGTGTTTCGTTCTTTAAGTGCACGTTGTAAAAGTTGGTGTTTGGGGACTACCATGGGTGATAGTAATCAGTGGGGGATGATGTTTATCCCCGATGACGACGATGATGATGATTGTTAGGACGACACCGAAGTACGATCGATAAGTGACTTATCCGACGACTCATATTGAAGTTTGCTTATGTGACAGACAGCCAATGGACTGGATAATAAGTCCATTCCTATATATGTGTTATGTGTGATATGGAATATTGGATTCCGGTCTAAATCGTGTGTTGTGTTCTTGTTTTGAGCCCTGGGACTAGTGGGTTAGTAAGTTAAAGTATTTAGATAATAAGTAGCTCATTTGAATGCTAATCCGCCAATTCGCATGTCGTTTTTTCACGCAGGCCTGCTCTGCGACATTTTGTGGTCCGACCCCGACAAGGACGTCAATGGCTGGGCCGAAAATGACCGCGGTGTGAGTTTCACCTTCGGACCGGATGTCGTCGTCAAGTTCCTCAATCGGCACGACATGGATCTGATTTGTCGGGCACACCAAGTCGTCGAAGACGGCTTCGAATTCTTTTGTCGGCGCAAGTTGGTGACACTGTTTTCGGCTCCCAACTATTGCGGCGAATTCGACAATGCCGGTGGCATGATGAGTGTCGACGAAAATTTGACCTGTTCATTTCAGGTGGGTCGCAAGCGTCTTACAATAAGTGACAGGCAGAGCATGTGCACCGAGCGTGCCAACTTCCTTTGACCGCTTGGCCGTGCGCTTAGTGTCCACTTTTCCAAACCAATCAGCGTTATTTCATTTGTCCGACTTATCGAGGCAGTGGATTGTTAGGCTATGATGTATTATCGCGAGTCAAATTCCGTGTACTTGGCTGTCAGAATTTACTCTGCTGTCAACGACCTTGACATCTGAGTATCCGTCTGGTCCGCGGCTGCCTATTTGGCACAACTAACCCCTTTATTGTTAAAGGACGTTCCATTATCCGCTACCTGTGGACGGTTATGACTAAGTGGGAGTTCGTTTAAACGCCACTCTTGACACATTTTCAACAAATTTACGAGTGTTTAGGAACGGGATTCCAGTTTTTCGAATTTTTGTTATCTTGCAGCAATGCTTTGGAGTTGAACTGTTTAAACACAGTTTCATAAAGGGTATTGGGTACTGAACTTTGTTTTTGGAGGCGGTGGGGATTCTTAAAGATTGGTAAAAAAAGTAGGTGCAGTTTCCAACATAACATAACATAAGTTGGTGGCAGAGCCACCTCTTCATTAATTCCAAGTTTGAATGGCTTCTCAAATTCCTATACGAGAACGTTGTCGGGTACGAATTAAACTGGGGGGGGGTAAATAAAGTTTCTCAACCAGGAAACCGCTTTCTTGCGACAACACCAGAGTTGACAGGAATTGATGAGGCGACCCTCTTTAGGGTTGACTCCAGCTGACAGATTCACAATCCTAGTAATGAAAAGCATTGTGGGTTTTGAGCTTTGGTAGATGGGTGCAAGCAACATTCACATTGGCATGATTTGTTTGTTCAATGTGATTAGTTGAGAGCTTGGATGGATAAAACTGATGTTTCTAGTAACATCCAAGACTACGTACTTTTGTAGCAACTTCGATTTATGATAATGTATTAGAAACAACTTAACTATCCCGTTTTTAACATTTCCCAGTTATTGATTATTATTATTATTGTTATCCATTTTTCCTTTGAATAAACAAACATCACATTTCAGTGATTTGTGTGAGTTGTATTCATTTGCCAGTTTAAATACTGTAATTTATCCAATTACATAGAATCGATTATATTTCAATGTGACTGAATACACGACGCTGGTTTTAGTTTGTTTGCTTTCTGTCATGACAATTGATTTGGGGAAAATAAATGAAATATTACCAATGAACAAATATGGAATTTGGTTGTCACACAGCGTCCGTCTACGCGTAGACCCTCTACGTAGTAATTGTGTAAATTTGGAGCAGCGATAAATATGGGCCGTACAATCCAGTGGCTGTTTTTATGGATGCCGACTACTTGCATGGGTATTGTGCAGTTGTTAGTAATATCCGTGGCCCATTTCAAATTCAGTGTGGAGCCATGGTGAACTTTCGTATTGTTATGACGACCTAGGAACCGTCCGTATGAATGTGCATTCACTAGTGACGATTCCATTCATTCATTTTGGCTGGTGGCATGGTCACTTCGTCATTATTTTCCACATCGATATGGCTTGACAAGCGTGACAAACGTAGAAGAATAACGAAGTTTCTTGGCTAATGGATGGCATCCTTGTGACGGTACCACTGTTTGCAAAGATTGATGAGGCTGATTTTTTATCAGGGTTATTTCCCTTAGCCCAAGGGCTACTTATGGTATACATATACCTTAAGATACCTTTTAAGTACCCTAAGTGTATGCTTGTATCCATCCGATGAAGCGGAAGCCCAGTTATACCGCTGCGCACTGGGTCCCTACCGTTATTAGTCTAGATGTCGTTGGGCACCTAGTCCAGGATGCACCATATGGAGAAAAAATAGTCAGGAAAATCACTTCCTTTGGAAATTGAGACGTTAAAGGCATTACTCAAACCTTCAGGATTATTAGCATCCTTTTCTAAGTCCGTATGTGCACGTACGAAACGGACTGATCTTGACAGCGGTATATAGTGGCTTCTGCTTTGGAAGACAGGTACAAGCATACGCCAGGGGTACTTGAAAAGTATATACTACTACTATACTAAACGTTAATTAGTCCAAATAGGAGATAATCTTAACAGTTGTTATAATTTAATTGATTTGTAACAAGGATAGCGTTTTTAGCCGAAGACTTGCATTATTTCATTCAGTTTTTGAGGAAAACAAAATTTTATATGAAAATTAGTAGAATGAGGATATTGAACTGATTTATCGTGTTAGAAATAGTGTAGAGGTGGTCACATCACTAATCAAATATATATGTATCCTAATCCAAAATCGTTACTGTGAAGTATAAATTTGTTTTCATGTGTGTTTATTACTCATGTCTTTTAGATTCTCAAACCTTCGGAAAAGAAAGCCAAATATCAGTATCAAGGCTTGAACAGTACGGGAAATCAAGCCAGGTTACCCGCCCGCATAACTTAATTTTATTATTTCTCTTTCTCTCTCTCTCTCCTTCTATGATCCATCCAAATTTGCGTAATTTTATTCAATAATTCATTTTATCAATTGTATTCATTTTTCAAAATTACTTTTGTGCACATCCACACATACACACGTGCATATCTATTTAACCAAAAATATGATTCGGTTTTAAAACATTTTTACAACGATACATCACTCATTCACACACATACACACACACACACACAATGATACAATTTGTTGTTGTATTATAGGGCTTGTTTTGATCGTTTACAGTCAAACATAGTTTGGCGTTTATAACTGTAATTTGTATAAAAAATAAATAATAATATTATTATTATATCAATACGTGGGACATTTTCATTCAATGTGGAAACATTTTTTTCAACTTGCTACTTTTATTTGATTTTGAGTAATATATATATGTGCGTATTTGACTTACGTATTATATTGGATTTGTATAAGCTATATATATATATATATATATATATATATATATATATATATATATGCAACATTTTTATAGCATATCCAATTGTGTAAAAATAATTAATTTATAGAAATATGTATTTTCCAACTTTTTGGGATTTTTATTGAATAATGCACTATTTACTGTAAGATGGGCGTTAATCTGTGAGTTGTAAGTTTTAAATATTTGAGCTGTGCAGTCAAAATACCACGCAATGCTTGCGTTGGAAATCAAGATTTACTATTCACGTTTTAAAACCGTGAAAATTATTTCTGTTCTAAAGTAAACTTTTTAATCACTCCAAGTTTAACCGCCTTTTTATTACAAAATGAAAAAACTGAGTTATATTCTGTAAAAATAAAATTAAGCAATGTTTTTATTTTTGTAACTTTCATTTAATATTAGTATTATTATTACACTGGGTTTTAATACCTTAATAAAGATATATTTAACCTTAGTTATGCAAATAAAACCCAATAAGTCGTACAAACGATAGAGTTATTGTTAAGCATTTGAACCTGCTGCAAGTTAACGTAACAACAGCTATGCAAAAGTTGCATTGTAAAATGTGGTGCACCCAACCAAATGCATGTTATATACAAACCATATTTTCAAGGTCACTATCAACATGTCTATTAATCAATAAAATTAATGCACTAAACTTCCAATCATTAATGACAAGTCTTTTTTCGGCTTTTGGTAGTAATAAAATGAAAGTACTATGTATATATTTATTTAACAAATACCCACGTATTTGTACAATTAAATCGAAAACTCGTTATTTAGTAATACCTAGCCTTTAGTTATTTGTCCACATATATTGTAACGACGAAGACCATCACCACTAATTCAATGCAGTTAATTCAAACTTCAATATTTATACCGACAAGTGAATACAAATTAGAAATAACAAAAATGTGATGATTGTTTATTCAGAGAAAAAGTCAATAATTGCGATAGTTTATTATAACACATAGTTATAACAAGAAAATGTTAAAAAATAGACAAAATACAATTTCATAATTCAAACTTGTTTTATGTGTGAACTGGTAATGCAGTAGTTGTGAAGACTTAAAAACGCTTATAATTTCATGTATCCTCAACTTCCAATAATGGGGACAGCCTTGACTCCGTATCTTCACATGATATATTTTAGGCTTAGATTAAAAGGGAATAAACATGAAATGCACAGCGCTATTATTATTATTATTGTCATTAGTATTATTATTACAAAACTCCTTTGTTTTAAAAATAAGCATGGGGCAATAAAATAACAATTACAGCAAAAAACAACAACAAAGTGCCATAATTCAAAAAGAACATGAAACAACAAAATGATTCCGCGTATTTGAACATTCTGCCAGTTGTGTTGTTTGATCCCCCATTAAACATTCATTTCAATTAGATCTTCCCGAATAGTTCTTAGCCAAGTTTTCTGTGGTCTACGTCAACTTTTCTTTTGCTATTTTTAATCGTCTATTCTAAAAGCGTTTTTGCTGTTCTTTCGGACGGTAAACGTAAAATTTGACCCAATAATTTCCTTCGTCTAATTATAATGATGTCATGTAGTGAACGAAAGTCAGTTCTTTTCATTATCTCATTATTTGAAATGTGATCGCGCCAGCTAATCCTTAAAATACTTCTACGACAACGGCGATGAAAATCATCCATCATCTTATCAGTATTGTCTTTTCTCTTCCATGTTTCATTTCATATATTGCCGTCGGAATAATTATTGATGCGTACAAACGAAATTTTATCAGATAGATGGAAAAACGTAACCATATTAACTTGAATCTATAAAAGACTGACATTGCTTTTCAAGTTTGAAAAACCATATTTTAGTTTTTATCTTAACAGATGAATACAAACATACATTCAAAGTGGTAATACCACCTGGCTAAAAGTTCCCTTATTATTATTATTATTATTATTATTATTACATTGAGTTTTAATAATTTACAAGTGATACATTCAGCAGAAATATGTAAATGTATTTTAACAATTAATTACTAAAACAATGCGTAAATAATAGTTCAAATGATGAGAATAAAGTGAACTAAAAATCATATGATATACATCGAATACTAATGCAATCGATATAAGAAACATGTAGTTAGAAAAAAAATTAAAATCACTATACTTTAAATGAGTTTTTATAAGGCGTAGGTACTACATTATGATGTAATTTAAACAAGTATGTGGGTAGAAAGATTCCATTAATCCTACTGTTCGTTAGATGTTCAATTTTGTTTGATTCTTGATTGGTTAATACTTTGGATAAGTATGGCAAACTTGAATCTTTGTATTGATTAGTTTTGACTCTTATGTACGAGCAAGTTCTCCTAGTTTGTCCATAAGCTTTGGATTTGTTGAAAATTGTGTCCAGCAAACGAATATTATTCTATTCAACCTTTAATACTAATTGCATACAGGAATTACAATGTTGGTTAACGATGTCATTTGTTGAGACGGATTATTTCATTCCTGCACATTTTGACACCGAAGATATTATATATATTATATTATTATACAAAACCCATTTGCTTTAAAAATAAGCATAGGCCATTAAGACAATTACAGCAACAACAACAAAGTCTCGTTGGCATTGAAGATTCTGCAAATCAAAAATTGAGCATTTTTTCGACTTTCACTCAACTCTGTAATCCAGATACATGCGATCACTTCTTTGCCGTTGTTTGCCGGAATGGCGTTGCTTTTAAAAAAATATCATCTTGTTTTAATAAATCCGTACTTTATTATTTTAAAGCATTGTGAAGAAGAATGTACAAATTGATTTTAAACAAATGCTAAGTCAATCCATTTCGATAATGTTTGTCAATTTTGTGTGAATTGTAGGGTAGTCACATTCACTGCAAGCCAAACATCAAATCGACTTTAAAAATCATTTAAAAGTACTAATTATTTCTCAAGCTTCCAATATGTTGAAAATTTTTGAATCTGTTTATAGTCACACTTTGAAAGGCAGTTTGTATGCACAAAAACAGATTGTAACTAGATTGAACTTAGCTTGATCTGTATTAACTTAAATATTAATTGTAACCCTCTTTTTGTATATATATATATATATATATATATATATATATATATATATATATATATATATATATATATATATAATTTTATATAAAATTGTCAGATTCACTTGAATAATAAGTCTACTTGATTTGAGTCAACCAGGAGTACTGTACAGCTGGGAGTGGGTTCAAGTTTATGTGTGTGTGTGTGTGTGTAAAACTTGAACGGTATGCACTGCTGAAGATTCCAAATAAGGATGAAACAGCTGTACAGTGCTCCTGTTTGACTCAAACCAAGTGGATTTATTATTCAAGTGAATTTGACAAATCCTTGAAAATCCATTAATAAATCTTTTGTCTGTGACTAACGAGAATATACGAAATAAAGTAAGATTATTGTTTCTCTACAATTGTTAAGTCCATGAAAAAAATGTTTAAACAATTTGGAAACGAAGGAAGGAAGGAGTGACTTGGTCACTAACCATTCCGTTCTAATAATTTGGTCCAATTAACTGATTAAGACGTAAGACTGTAAAACAGTTTTCCATTTATCCTTTTTTCATTTCTTAAGCACTTTGGGGTGTCAGTCGTTTGATAAGAATTAGCGAAGAAAGATATGTCGAATCAGTTCACAAGATTTATACATAGATATATAATTATTGATTTTCAAAGTGCATTTTTGTAAAATGCGTAAAAGTGTGCAATAGGTAGAATTTATTGTACAATTCACCAAAAATAACACAAACAGTGTACTAAAAATATCACAAATGAAAAACTTTAATTTAAAAAAAAACGGAAGATAGTGGCAAAATGTGTTGTTGGGTTTTTGAAAGAGTTTTTAAAAAGGTAATAAGTGAACAAATTAAAGTTGTGTGTTTAGTGCATAAGTGGAAGTAAATTACACAAGTACACGGTGCACGTGTGTTTGGTTGTTGGTACTACTTGCAATGTCTGCACGGGAAACGCATTTTTGAGTACAAATGGACATTTGGCAAAGCCAGTCAGACAAATGCCCACCCAAGTTCGAGTTCACCAAATCATCCCAACTCCTGCTGAGTATTCAATGTCTAGCGCTTTACAAGTACTGCTGTTATTCCAAGTGGAATAATCTTTTGGTAAATTTACTGATTGACAAGATGTAAAAACTTTTCAAGACATAATGCATTTTTTGCAAAATCCTTGTTTTGTGTTTCGAAAAAGCATGATCAAAAATTACGTCATAATTATGTAACCAGAAGAATTTATTATAACAGTCAATCGCATATAGCAAATGTATTGTGTGCATTTTCAAGGTATACATCTTTTAGACTTATTCCATTCTATCGTTGAAAGCGTTATCTAGAAAAACAAAAACAATGCGAGTTTAATGTAAATAAATGAGGATTGTGTTGTGTGTGTATGTGTGTGTGTGTGTGTGTGTGTGTGTGTGTGAGAGAGAGAGAGAGAGAGGCAAAACAGATGCAAGCAAATAATGGAATTTTTTTAATTTTTAATGTAATTTGAAATTAGCATTGGTGTATAGCTCTCTACCTGACGTCTCTTTAGCATTCTATAATTGTTTGCACAATCTATATATCTGTTACATTTTTTAAGCAAAACTGTTTTCGGGTTTGAAAAAAAAACAAGTTTTCAATGGTGTCTGAATAAGCAAATCTTAATTATAAATAATCTATCATTTTGTGCATTGTTTATATTTTATTATTATTTACAATACTCGACGTTTGTATTATTATTTTTATTCTTATTATTATTGTTTTACTATACCAATAAAAATTGCACCTAGTTTAGACCTGAAATAATTTAATCTAGCCATTCTTAATCGTAAGGTTAGCAACCTGACCTCTGTAAAAATTTCTATTGTTACAGAAACAACAAAAGGACGCCATTTCGGCAAACAACGGCAGATAAAAGCTCAATCTTCGATTTGTAAAATCTTTAATGCCAAAAGTTTAACCACTGTTGGAACATGGAATGTGCGCACACGTTTTTGTTGTGGACAGTTAGAACAAGTCCTTCGAGAAATGAAAAAAGTACAACTTAAATATTTTGGGTATTAACGAAATTTGATGGAAATGTCAAGAACATTTTAAAAGTGGATTTCTTCCGACGGAAAAACAGCAAACAAGTTTGACTGCATTCGTTTTAGCACAAAATGGTGATCATTTTTGCAAGACGTATAAATCAAAAAATAGCCAAAAACGATATTGTAATAAACGATTAAAAATTGTAAAACAAAGGTTGACATTGACAATAGAAAAATTGTCTAACGACTATTCAGGAACATCTAATTACAGCCATTTCAAAATTTAAAGCGAAAAATTAAGAGTATTAAATCTTAAATAATTTGTTATGACCAATTGTTTTTTTTGTAAAAATAAATATGGAGAATTAAAAATAATGTCAACAACTTGATAGTTTATTTATATATACTTAGAAATATTTATTTAAAAAGGCTAAGTCGGCCAAAATAGCATATTTGAAAAGCTACTTCTATATTAACGTGGATAATAAGTTGAAGTTACATAATTTTAATAATAATTAGTCTACCATTGTTTTGTGTTTAATTTGATTAAAAATGAACAATAACTAATCCTTAAAATTGATGTTAAACGCACATTCAAATCTGCCCCAATTGTGATGTCATAACAATTATCGAAATAAACATTTAATTATTCTAATCTATATAAATAAAAATAATAAAAATAATTTCAAAAACATTTTAAATAAAAATTTTAAGACAAATCGAATAGTTTATTATTTACTTTTAAGCTTGAGATTCCGCTTATTTTGCTTTCTGATTGCATTGTTTGTGAAATGGACAGTAGTGATAAAAAAAGTTTTCATCTTACTGAAAATGAATATCGTGTCATCAATAAATTAAAAAATAAAGGATTTTTACCCCAAAAAATTGGCAATCTTAACATAGTTAACCTTTCAACAATTTATTTGATTATTAATGGTCAAAAACCACGAAATTATGATAATGTTGGAATAAAACGTGTAATAAGCACTATGGATGATTAAAAATTGTTATAGATTTTAAAAAAAATTATAATAAACTTATTTCAGAAACCAAAAGAAATAGTCTAAACAATTTTACTTATTCCACAATAAGAAACGGAGCAATTGAATCTGGTTTAACTCTTTGATTATTAAAGGTTAAGCCATTTATTACTAAAAAACAAAAGGATGATAGATTAACCTTTTGTAAATAGTGGAGTGAACGATACTTGTGTTATTTGCGTTCCGTATACTTCGCCGATAAAACGATAATTTGGGACAAACCATTTGGTTACAAAAACAAAGTGTTGTGTGGGTCAAGTTTTTAAAAGCATTCACTCCCGGTTGTTAGGAAGAAAGCCCACTCCTCGACAAGTAATGTGGTGGTTTGGTATTAAGTATAATCAACCTATCAAATGGAGAATCATATCTGGTACCTTAAATAATAAAAAAATTGTTTCAGTTATTAAAGGATATTCTCCATTATGAAATGAAGCACACTTACACCGGGGTTACTACTGTTTTTCTCTATATCATACGTCCAAAAAGATAACATCATATTTATCTAGATTCACTTTATTTGTTTTATATGTATATTTAGACAGTAGATGGGCGAAAATCAAAAAAGCTATCTTTCACTCAATAACCACCTAACAGCCCAGACATCAATGTTATTGAACTTTTTTAGTATGCTGAAGTGCAACATCAATAAGCATACTGAAATTGAGGATTTATGTGAACGCATTCGGTTTGTTGTTGAATATGAGATGAAACAAGAATATATCAACACTCTCATCGACAGCATTCCAAAACGCCTGGATCATGTTGTTCAAAAAAGGCGATCACATAGATTATTAAATTTTTTGAACTTTGTAATGTCTTTAATCATTTGGTAACTAAAAAATTGCATGTAATCCGTATTTTTATTAATATTTGACGTTATAAATCATGTTAATTATTTTACTCCATTTTAGATTTTGCACCAGTTGATATTTTATACAATTTTTTATTACTTACAAGATGTGTATATATAATTATAATTTTTTAAAAAATTATTACATAGTATTGTATATTTTATAATCGAAGTGACGTTTATCTTGTGTGCTATGTAGTTGCTAGAGGTGTTTTAGTTAAATAATCACTTTTTTGCGGTAATTGTTGTGAGAGTTGTAAAATGAATGTTTTGTGGGAAATCAAACAAAACAAGTAAAGCCTTTAAATATTTTCAGATTTATTTTGATAAAATAATTATTTGGTTTTATTATAATTTTTTTCATTAAACAGCATTTCTACCTTGTTCATTGTGTAATTTTAATCAAGTTAAAAGTTCTTTCTATTACTACAACTGTTTGTAATTGTCTAATTATGGAGAAATAATAATAATAATAGTAATGTATTCAATTTAATGTTCAATACAATTATTTTGCAATATATATTGCGCTTCCAATACATGCATTTCAATCCGACATCTGTTGCCAAATAACTTGTATAAATTTGTTTGGAAGGCACTAAACGGAACACAAATTTAAAACGTTTTAAAATGTCCCATGTTATTAGTTGATAGATGGGATAATTTTTGCCGTTGGATGAAATAAGGAATACGAATTCAATGATTGAAAACATGTACGTACGTATTGTTCAACACTATATGTCTATTGGACAATTTTAAGTTTTGAAACATGCGAAACAAACGGTGCTAAAGTTGAATACTATTAGAAGTTCGTAAATGTGAATGTACTAGGCTGATCTATTGTCAATGGCCATTTTTGTGCTTACAATATAAACAACCCGATATAACTTTAAGTTTATTATGACCACTTGAATAGAACGTACGTATATAATGCGTATCGTTTAATGTAAAAACACTAAATGTCAGCATTAAATATGTTGATTGTGTAAGGTCGTCGATTGCAAATACATAGAATATAGGATGACAACGTTACAATGTACAAAGACATTCTAGTAATCAATTATTACAAAACCCCTTTGTTTTAAAAGTAAGCATGGGGGGCAATAAGATAACAATTACATCAAAAAATAACAACAAGTCTCATAATTCAAAAAGAACATGAGACAACAAAATAATTCCACGTATTTGAACATTGTGCCAGACGTTTTGTTTGATTTCCCACAAAACATTCATTTTACAACTCTCACAACAATTACCGCAAAAAAGTGATTATTTAACTAAAACACTTCTAGCAACTACATAGCACACAAGATAAACGTCACTTCGATTATAAAATATACAATACTATGTAATAATTTTTTAAAAATTATAATTATATATACACATCTTGTAAATAATAAAAAAATTGTATAAAATATCAACTGGTGCAAAATCTAAAATGGAGTAAAATAATTAACATGATTTATAACGTCAAATATTAATAAAAATACGGATTACATGCAATTTTTTAGTTACCAAATGATTAAAGACATTACAAAGTTCAAAAAATTTAATAATCTATGTGATCGCCTTTTTTGAACAACATGATCCAGGCGTTTTGGAATGCTGTCGATGAGAGTGTTGATATATTCTTGTTTCATCTCATATTCAACAACAAACCGAAACAATTGGTCATAACAAATTAATTATGATTTAATACTCTTGTAATTTTTTGCTTTAATTTTTGAAATGGTAGTATATTTATTAATAAATCATGTTTACAAAAATAATTGTTATTAATAATACACATCAATTTACAATTTAAAACTGAAATATATTACCACTATTTATTGAAACCTAAATAACAGCACAATTTGTTACATAATAAATTATATTATAAAAAGTATACATCTATATAAATCAAATCTTGCAAACTTTATAATTGTGAAAATTAACGTTATATTGACAGAATTCATTATATTTTAATCGTTAAATTGTATTTTTTAAGCTAAATATAGCTCTAGTGAGATATTAAAGTTTAATGTAATAATAATAATAATAATAATAGTATTTTTGAACAAACGATTATCAATGAATAATGAAATCTTATAGAATATAATTTTTTTAAAGTGATCAGTATTTATACTCAGATGATGTCATTTTTAACCGGTTGTTTTCTCAATTAAAAAGATTTTTAATGTTTACGTTCACATTTTACTTGTCAAATATGTGGTACTGTAAATAAACCAAAATTGTGAGTTATACTCTTTTAAAGTGTGCATCGGAGTATTGTTCCAAACAGTTTTTAAATACTCTAATGTATTTTGCTGCAGCTGAATAATTTTTCAAAAACTTTAATGTACTTTTCACTGTTCAAATTGTTATTCGTACAAATCCATTTTGGTAACTCTTTAACGAGTACGCGAAAGTTGCATAATAATCAAATCCAATACTCGATAATAAGTTATACCTAATTTTTAGTTATTTGTCCACATGGATTATAATAATAGAAAGCAAACAACTCAAAACCAGCGTTAAAACATAACCAATTTAATGTAGTTATACAAGTCAGTAAATGAATGCAACTCAAAAATTGTTAAAATGTAATATTTATTCAAAGGAAAAATCAATAACTATAAGAATCACTAATACTTTAGGAATATGTACACCACAATCAATCCTGGAATGTTGAATCAAAAACACATTTGTTTTTAAAATAAACAAATTTTCCAAAATGCAACAATGCAAACTCCAGTTCTCTCCATCTTTGTGTACGGAAAAGTGAAAATAACAAAACCAAGTTGAAGAATTTGATACAATTTTCAATAGTCCTGTAAGAGAAATTTTCTAAATTAAGAAAAATATATTATTTAGTTTTTTTTAAATTTTGTTGCAATATAATCATTATTCTGTCTCCGTTTTAACAGTTTCCATCCAACATTTTGTACACACTTTTAAATTTTATTTTAACATTTTCTGTAATTATATCGATTTTTACACCACTTTTATTTTTTATATAAAACTTTAATTCATATTGTTTGAAGGTTAAGTTACAACATAAGCTTTTCATTAGACATTAGTATGTACTGTTCATTCACATAGATTAACCATTAATAATTTTAAATACAGTAGTGTCGGTAAACACAAACAATATACAAATATTGACGGTTGGCATGTGAAAATGGTATGATACTTTATAGTATCCTGCTCTAGTTACTTATTTTAATCATATTTAACTCTTACTAATACATACCTAAGATAATACTTCAGTAATACACATTAAGTAACATTTTTCGCAAAAATAATTTCTAATAATAATAAACATCTATTTTTGCAATAAAGCATAATACCACCATTTACTAAAACTTAAATCAAAACACATAAAACACATAAAAGTTTTTAAAAATAAATAATATATGTTTATTATCCCTTTCCTTGCCAGGGTGGCTTAACAGTACAGCGCTCGAATTTGGACCTCGGTGGACATGGGTTCGAATCCCACCACCGGCACTAGAATGTGGGCCCACGTTCGGCTTCGCTAAAATGTCCACTGCTGAAAGGTGTTTCTTGTCAAGCATTCAAAGAATAAACAAAATTAAATTAAAATTATATCACATCAGTTGTTGTCTAACAAAGCTTTGCTTTTACAGATTCGACAGTTCCGCCAGTGTTGTCAATCTTGCCAACATTCTTGTTCAGCGGCGACATACATGTACAAACCGGCGTAACTGCTGAATAAAAATTGAAATTAAAATATTTTTATTAGTTGATTAATGCTGATAATTATTTTCGCAAAATAGTTACGTAACTATTTTTCTTAATCTATCTAATTTTTATTTAAATTTAATCACCGGTCATTTCAATACTGTTTATTAAAAAATATATAGCTTTTTAAAAAAGGATTTTAATTTAATCAGTAGTAACAGTTGTTGTTGTTGGATTATTTTTATTTACATTGTTCTTGCTTAACTACTCACGAGTAATGTGTTATCAAAATAACTTTCTTCTATAATTCAGTCTAAAGAAGATTATCAACCTGATTATACTTTTAAATTAATTTAAACAATGCATGCACTAAAAAATAATGGAGTTTTTTAAAAAAACATTTAAGTATAAACATTGAAAAACATTTTGTTCAACGTGATCTAAATATTTTTTGGGTTTTAAAGTGCAATTTTTTGTTAATAACAGTAAAAAACATTTTTATATAATAATAATTGATTTTAACTAAATTAAATACCTCAAAGTTTTAATTATGTCTTTGATAGTCCAACTAATGACACGCTTGGTTGAGCAGTAAAAATTGAGGTTGTTTCAATCTAACCACAATACCCAATTGAGATTTTTGGTTTGAAAATCTCCTGATATATTGATTAATCTCGTTTTCACACGTTCGACTTCGATGAAATGTCCACTGCTAAAAGATTTATTTATTTATTTTATGTTTGCTACTTTGAATGTTTTACGAAAAACATCTTTCAGTAGTGGACATTTTAGCGAAGCCGAACGTGAGCCCTCATTTCAGTGCCGGCGATGGGATTTGAACCCGGATGCCCACCGAGGTCCGAATTCGAGCGCTTTACCGCTAGACCACCCTCGTAAAACATTTAAAGTAGTGAAAATATAATAATGAAATAATATTTGAAAACTAATTAATACTAAAATGAAACGTCAATGAGTGAAGCTTGTATTTTGTGCAGCCTATAGGTTTGATAACAGTGATATCCCTAATTCTGTACCTTTACCTAGTTCCACAGTATATACAATAATCAATCGGGGCTTTCATTTTGTTAAAAAAGTGCAAATTTATGTCACTTGAAAGGTGTTTCCATGCTACTTCATGGATGACAACATTGAAAAACATGTGCCATTTCCTGACGCACAAACAGGATTATTTAACGAATTGACTCCAAAAAGACTACGTAACCGATTTTGCTAGATTGGACGGTGGGGCGATTTGGACCGGCGACGTCGCTTGTGATAGAAGGTTGCGTAATTTGATCCTAGTTCATAGTTTCCCCCCAAATATCTACATTTGTACTGATTACTTGAGGTAATGAATGAGAACGCAAGACAGGATGGAAAAACGTTTATTACCGAATTTGCAGAATCAAACCACGGAAGAAAACCAGGAACCAAGATAGAGGCGGAAGATAACTGGATTGGAATAGATGTATTCAATGGCACGGGAACGGTTGTTTATATAGCCTCGCCCATCAATATGAATAATTGATACAGTCAAGCAAAAATGAATATTGTTACCAGAAATTAAATGTTATTTTTGTAATAAAATAAAATAATATTTTTTGTTCTTTTGGATTTCTATTTTCTTCGTCAATTGTCACTGCTACACTTATTATTTTACCGTCTACCATGTAACCTTGTGCAAACATAATCTTTTTGAGAGTAATATATCATTATACATTATAATATATTGTACAAAACCCTTTTGCTTTAAAAATAAGTATGGGGCGATAAGACAACAATTACAGCAAAATAACAACAACAAAGTTTTGTTGGCATTGAAGATTTTGCAAATTGAAGATTGAGCTTTCTTTCGGCTTTCACTCAACCCTGTCATCTGTGTAACTCTATCATCCAGATACGTGCGATCACTTCTTTGCCGCTGTTTGCCGGAATGGCGTTCTGTTGTATTGTTTCCGTAGCAGTATAATTTTTTTACAGGGACCAGGTTGCTAACCTTGCGCGCTCAAATCCTCCTCCTTTATCCAGACTTGGAACTGGCTAGATTGAATCATTTCTGATCCAAACTAGGCGGAGTTGTAATATATTAGAATTGTCAAAAATAATAAGTCCACTTGGTTTCAATCAACCACGAGCACTGTACAGTTGTTTCACATTCTTATCCTTCAAGTTTTACACAAACTTGAAACTGTGCACTTTTTGGGTTTTAAGTCAAACTCATATCCAATTTGCTAATTGTCCTCAAATGTTGTGTGTTACTACTACTAACAAGCGAGTGAATAATTCCTTGCACGAGAGTTTCAACCGCATATGCGTTGACACGAAAGTAGACCAATTGTCAGCCTCTCCACCGGTACTGCTGGAAACATGTCTTTGCGCAATAAACCGCCCAAAATCCCGTTCAAACAATTGAAAACGAGTGCTTTGAATAAATGGTCAATGTATGTGTATATGTAGGTGTGTCATTCATATTTTGGCACTGCATCGCTTGCCAAATAGTGGTTTTAGCAAAACCTCAAAAATATTATTGCAATTATCAATGGCCCAATTTTCTAAAATTGAGACACAAATGTTTTTAAAATGTGTCAATCACCTTTCACAAATAATTCGGTTTTGTCTGGAAAAAAGGAATTTTTATCATTAGCTTATTACAATATTCATAAATTGGTAAAACGCCACGAAACTGGAGTCGATTTATTTGAATAAGATTAGTTGGCAGTTTCTTCCTCCTATCCAATTTCAAACCCTTGTTAACAAAACAAGAGGTTTTAGGCGCAGAAATAGCAGCTCTATCTTATATATTTATTATTATTTCGAAATCCTTTAGCTCTGATAAATATGGGACAAGATTTTTCCATATAATTGTATAGTACATTTTTGAGCTTTAAGCATTGTGTATATCGAAAATGAAAATTTTATTCGGATTTTGTTAGACTTGCCGCATATGGACTACATTCATATAGCACAAATGGTGTGATGAGTAATTAGAATCGCTGATGTAGGTTAGTAAAATTAAACCCATTCTCAAAGTTTACAAGTGTTTTTTTTAAAACACTTTTGTTCCGTTTAAAAGCTTTCAACAATTGTATAGCTAAACTTTAAAGTGTATTTTACATTCAAACCAAATCGTAACACATATCACTCTGATTTATGTATACCGGGGTGATCTATAAATAGAGCGCTCGACGTGGATCTGGGTGGGTTTCAGGGTTCGAATCCCACCATCAGAACTAAATACGGGCACACGTTCGGCTTTGCAAAAATGTCCCCACTGCTGAAAGATGCGTGTTTCCTTTCAAAGTAGCAAAAAAATTATTACATGTAGGTTTTTCTTCTAATTGACAAGTGCAAGCATAGCCTTAAAGTATTTAAAAGACATCTTTAAGCATTCCAATACCATAGGTAGTCATTTGACTAAAGAGATTCAAATAGTTTTGTACATTTTTGTTGATTATGGCGCCGTCACAAGAATGGCGTTTTGAGTGAAAAGCATGTTGTCAGACCCGCTTGACATTTGTGATACCCACCAGGCTTGTTGCTCTAAAAACTTACACAAAATACAAGATACATAATTCAATTTTTAATTTGTGCATACACAAAGTTGCACAAGCAATTTGTTAAACAATACACTTTTTATTTATTCATATTTACTGCTTTAAATATTTTACTGGAAACACCTTTCAGCAGTAGACATTGTAGCAAAGTCGAATGTGAACCCGCGCATTTAGTGCCGGTAGTGGGATTCGAACCCGATTCCTACCAGGTTCAAGTCGAGCGCTGTACCACATTTCAACCCACTTAAATAAATCCCGTAATGGGGTTACTTATGAGAGACTAATATGCTGGATTCGTACCCAGGTAGGTAGGAGTTCTAATCTTTCTACCGGTACTAAATGCCAGTTTTTATTAGGTCCATACGTTAAAAAATACTTTCTGCAAAGCATTCAAGGAATTTCAAAATTACTTAGTTACTTTTTCATGTATAAGTAAACAAAAATACAGAAAGTATAAATTATGTTTAAACTGCAATCCAAATTGAAGTGTCATTTAATTAATCGCTGTTAATTGAATTTTGCCACGTCCTAGTAGATTAAATATTAGTGTCTTACAAAATGTGTTTATTCATTTTTTAAATATAAATTAAAGATTAATGTATGTATACATTTTGAGACACAAATAGATAATTAAGATTAAATATTGTATTTGTCTCATTATACATTATTAATAACCATACTTTTCATATTGTTATGCCAAAAATATTGTACTCTCAAACACTTTGACTTAACCTAATTATTTGCAAACTCTATTTTGGATAGCAGACACGATTACAATTGTGTAAATAATCTTGCAAATATTTTTATACTATACAACAACTGAAGTAAATTGTGAGAATAATAATTGAATGGATTAATTATATTAACATTCTATGATAATGACCACCGTGAATCAATATGATCATTCTCCATTATCGATTTTTTTGTTCAAATTTTTTTAAAATTTGTGTATGCTAATTTTAAATTTACGGTTAAAAAATGAACGCTGATCAATCGTTTCTTCTATTACTATTTAACTTAAATGGACAAATAACTTTTTCATATTAGTCATTGCTAGATATTGAATTTAATAATTTGACAGCGTATACATACTCTTTTAAATATCGATCCAGATCACAATAAACTTGGTATCTAAAATTTCGAATTCCAAAATTATATAAAACACGAATGCATCATAAGCATCAGTTACGAATAGTTGCAAAAAACCCAACACGTACAATAAACGTATGCTTATCTAAAAACCATTACGTACATATAAAATAGACCAAAAACCAAATCGTTAAAAAAAAATTTAATGTAAACATTATGCAGAACATTAAAAAAAACAAAGTCATTTCTGGATTACTTTTGTGCTTAATTAACTGCCGAAAAACGTTTTTAACTCTAAATGAAACCAATCTAAGACTGTACATATTTTAAATCGACATTACTTTTTAGCAAAAAATGACTTCCCATAAAATGGGATTAACCAAATAATGCATTCTTCTTTTTAAATACACCTAAAAATGTAGTTTTAAACAGAACACAACTCGGAAATATTTACAATTAGTATAGTTACACTTAAAAATTATATACATACAAAATTATATAACATAAAACGATTACGCAACAAAAATTTCAATTAAAACTTTTTTACATAAGTCAGGACACGTCACTGCAACACTTTAAAGAAAAGTGATTAGTTTTCAAACTTTGTATGTATATAAAATTAATAACATTAATTATGATGTGAAAAGATCAAAGAAAATTTTAAAAAACTTAACCTGTCATTTGAACCCTTAACCTTGGTACAATTTTGAACACTTATCGTACGTGATTACAATGAGTTTAAATAATTGAAGCTATTTTTTAACTGCTAAAACTTAAGAACAAATAAAAAAGAGTTATAATTTTGGTTTAACTTATTTATTATTTTTTATTTATGTTTACTACTTTGAATGCTTTACGAGAAACATCTTTCAGCAGTGGACAATTAGCGAAGCCAAACGTGGGCCCGCATTTAGTGCCGGTGGTGGGATTCGAACCCATGTCCACCGAGGTCCGAATTCGAGCGCTGTACCGCTAGACCACCCCGGCACTATTGAACAAATCGCGGATATACATTTGAGATAAGTACAAGGACTATATACAGAATTTTAAAGGATTATACACGTCCAAGAACAGCAAAAACTGGACCTGCACCTGCATCTACAAACAAACAAGATGATACTTTATTATTACCAAATTAAAAAGAAACAGAATGAAACCTATTCAACAAATACAAAAAGAAGAATTACCAAATTTTTCATATTTACTTATTTGCACTCAACTGAAATCGACCAATTTGCAATTAAGGAAAACATTGAAATAAGTTTCTTTAACAGGAGAACATAGAAAAAGACGTGTGGAATTTGCGAAAATATATGAAAACCGTCCAGTGTTTTTGGAAATCGGTCTTCTTTACTGACGAGTGTGCTTTGAAGTTCGAATCATGCGCAGTGCAGTCCACGGTCATCTGTGGTCCCGATTTTCCTCAAGACAACAATTGCATTGTTAAAAAGGTTGTACATCCATCATGTTTTTATGGATATTTTGGAATTAAGTACGGGCAACTACCAAAATGGACGAAACAAGTAGTCATCTAAACAGCTCAGAATTTGTAGCTATTTTCAAAGAATTTTCAAGTCTGAACTACGACAAAATGCTTCAGGGCATTTGGTGGTTGTTTAAGATAATGCTCCGGTGCATACGTCAAAAAAGGTAACGTGGTTTTTATTAAAATTTAAAATTTAACGCATTTTTTTAATTGTTTTGACTAAAGATTCTTTAAATAGCAAGAAACTGAGCTTTGTTCAATTGCCTCCTTACAGCCCGGACCTCAATGTAATTAAAAACTTTTTTAGTTGTCTTAAACGAGAGGTAAATCGGATGGAAAATCAAGGCACGTTTAAAGAAAAAATCGATTATGTTTTAAAAAATCAAATTCTACATGATCATAACAATAATTTGGTCGATTCTTATCCGAAGCGTTTAAAAGAAATCATTAAAAACCATGGCTATTCGTTGAATTACTAAATTTGGACAATTGGTGATGTCTGTTTTGTATATATGTACATATTTTATAATATAATTTATTTTTAAACAAATAATGTAGTAGCATTTTTTATCTTGTCGAAATGTGTACATTTTGGGTTTTTAGTCTAAGCGGGAATCTGGTAATGCTATTTGTAAAAAAGAAAGATTTCTATTGATTTAATTATTGGTATTGGTAAAGTGATGTTTAAGGGTTATTTTAGTACAATGTCGATGTGCCTAATATGCTTAAGTGATGTAAGGAAAGTCAATCAATTTCAATGTGTAAATTTTGACAAGTCCCATTTTAGTCCCTATAACCTTGAATAAGATTCGCGATGGACCTTCATATTACTGAAGCATCCATAAGCAGGATTTATTCGTGGATATCCAGCAGTAAGAAGCCCACACCAAAACTTTTATGATTAAAATGCAAACACTTGACTAATAATTTTTTTCCATTTATACAAGTTATTAAATAAGCAACCCCACCATAGCTGGTTCCATGTCTGGTGAAAAAGAACATCTTTTTTGAAAATAAATATTACTAAAGAAACAACAAAAGAGTGCTGTTCCAACAAACTAGGGAACAAACGTGAACGCGTAATTCCAAGCTCAATCTTTTATATACATAATTTTTAATGCCAAAAATTCAAAGTGCAATTATATGGACCAATCATGTTGTTCCATGCACTCTAGAACAAAAGGCTTTCGTAATAATAATACTAATAAAATTAAATAAATGCATAACTATTAAATTTCAAGTTTATGAGTTTGTGCATTCAATGTTAAGTACGTGTTGAGCACTCGAAGTAAGTTTGTTTTGCTCAAAAACGTGAGTAAACTGAGTAGAAAATATTGTTATTGATTTTTTCTTTTATTCTTGCAAAAGTAGCACTCGATTGAACAAGGATTTACATTGCAGCACCAACACCAAAGTGCTTTACTACAAAAATAGTCGAATTATACAGCCAAATCATGCATTATTGACAGAAACACAACAGTAAAAAATTCAGTCTCAGATTGGATGACCGTTTTTGGGGTAAATATGTTTCGATGATAAGAACGTTGTACTTAAAACATTTAGCCCAATGAACACACACGTGCCATTGTGTATTTGGCATCTGTTCTACTTTCACTGTATCGTGTAGACGCACGAACTCAGGAGCATGGCCCAAGTTTGCATCACTCTATTGCACGTGCATTTACCTAGAACATGATAAAATGCACTTTTAAACACATTTAAATATACAATCGATTCCGTCGGATTAAAAGATGGATCTATTTATAAAATACATATTACAATTTTTTTTAAAAACAATAAGAAAGCATTCATTCATTCATTTCATTTTGGTTGGTGACGTGGTCACCTCTTCATTATTTCTCATATTTATACGACATAGCAAACGATCGATTTCGATGGCTTGATAAGCGTAACACAAACATAGAAGAATAACAAAGTTTTTTGGCTGGTAGACGGCATCCTTGTGACGTCGCCACTGTTCGCAAAGATTGACTAGGCCGCCTGATTTTTTGTAAGAGTTATCTCCCTTAGCCCTGAGGGCTAAGGAGGATTTGGGTGCTAATGATCGTGAGGATTTAAGTAATGCTTATAAAGTCTCAATTTTCAATGATGGTGATATTCCTGACTGTTAGTCCTCCACATGGTGCATCCTGGACTAGGTGCCCCTAGGCATCTAGACTAAAACATCAGGGTCCGAGTGCGCAGCGGTATAACTGGGTTTCCGCTACGGCGGGTGGGTGCGAACATGCACCCAGGATATTTAAAAAAATAAGAAAGCAATTTAGTGTGACAGGGAGCACTAGTAACCGACCAAATTGAAGCTGTTTGTTTTGTTGGTCAATGTTTAGTAATAAAATTAAAACTAAAAAGTATTAGCATTGTTTGGTTTAACACACATTGAGTAGTACTTATAGTGTTTTTCAGCGAGTTAACAAATAAGCTATTGATCTGACTCCTGATTATCGATTGTACTCGTATCGCTTATGACCTCGAAGATTTTATCCGTCCGCCTTACAACTAGATAGAAACAAGACCAACAAAAGGAGGAAGTCACAGCAACAACACAAAATCAAAAGTGTTACCAATTGAAGCTTCTATCGATGCAGTAAAACAAAATATAAAATAAATATGAACCTGGATGGGCATGGGGGTTCAAATCCCACTATCGGCACTAAAATGCGGGCCCACGTTCGGCTTCAATAAATGTGTAGTTTATTTACTTAACTAAAATGTGTTTTTTTAATTTTTAATCCTGTGTGTATTAATTTTAGTTCAAACTGCATGATACCGTGAAATTTACATAAACAGTCTTTATTGTTTAACCCATAATCAATAGTAATAATAATAATAATAATAATAATAATAATAATAATAATAATAATAATAATAATAATAAATAATAATAATAGTAGTAGTAGTAGTAGTATTACTAGTATTAGAAATCTGGCATAATTATTGTACTAAATGTAACAATTAGTATAATTGTAACGTAGCTCAAAAATCTACAATATTTAGCTTATTAAAGATTGCAATTAGATTAACACGTTCCAATTCAATTATTTTAATAGGAAGCGTTTTTAAAACAAGATATTTACATAACCACCTGTTGCTTCTATAAATCCAAATTTCCAAATCCTGCTGCTACCCACACCAAATGCGATGCAGTAAAACCAAATTATTGGCAAGGTGTAGTAATAAAGTTTACCATAAAATTATTAAATAACATTTTAAAAAACATTTTTAGCATATTTTATTGCAAATAAAAAACGTTTTTATAATAGTTTTTCTCACATCTTGGTTAATTGTTCCAAATAATTTCAATGTATGCACTGCACGATATAAAATATAAAAGTGCAGTTTTTTATCTTAATTTTTTACGCACAAAATGATGATTAATATTTTTCATTATCAATTTGCATATAAAAATAATTATTCTACTGTAGACTGTGTAGCCAGCCTTGTTCATTACATTACTGAATTGCTTGACAAAGGAAAATGTTCAATATACTGCATGTTTCTAGATTACAAATCTGCTTTCAATAGCATATCAAGAGAAAAATTACTTAAACGTCTTGAGCTACTTGAAACGCCCAACCACATTTTAAACTGGCTACGAAATTATTTCTCAAAAAGAAAACAATATACATAAATTGGTCGTAATAAATCAGAGTTAACAGAAAATAATAATGGAGTTCCACAAGGTGCAGTACTATCTCCGTTTTTATTTTCACTGTACGTAGATCCATTGATAGTGCCGAAGCCATCACTTTTGTTTAAATTTGCAGATGATATGGTATTGTGCACAAAGGTTTCATCAAACAATGATCTAAACAATTTTGAAAATTCTATTAATAAAATTGAAAAATGGTCTACTAACTTTGATCTCAATTTAAATCCATCAAAATGCAAGTTTATTAAATTTACAACAAGGCGTCCAAGAGAAACAATGGAATTAAACAGAACATTCAAGTTAAATCAAACAAATATATGCACCTGTAACAAAATTAAATATCTTGGTGTAAACATAAATAGCATACTTACCTGGTGTGATCATGTAGAGCATATATTTTTAAAAACCAAATCATTATGCTACTATATAAGAAGATTAAGAAAACTAAATGTTAACAATTATATTACTAAATTGTTCATTACATCATGCTTTTATCCTTTGATATTATATTGCTCACCCATAATTTTTCCTGGTTTATTAAAACAGGATTACATTATTTTAAAAAGATGCATATCATTGGTATCAAAATCTTCAGGAATCAAATATTCTATCTTATTGAATAATATTGTTGATAAACATTTTAAATCCTGTATACAATTAGCATCAAGGATTGAAAATAATAACAATCACCCGCTACATGCAGCTTTTAACAATTCTAAAACTTCTGGAAAAACAAGAAGAACTTACCTGCACATGAAAGCCAAAACTAATCAATACAAAAAATTCATGTCTGCCCTACTTTTCCAGAGTATTAACCAATCC